>VONZ01000082.1:50000-357500 GCA_012976165.1 Labeo catla
ACTGTATTAGTAGTAATAGTAATAATTTTTATAATATATTTATAATAATAGTGATATAATATTGGTATTATTTTTATTGCTTAGTTAGTAATTATTGCAATTATTTTGTAATAATAATAATAATAATAATAATAATGATAACAACAACAGCAGCAACAACAACAGCTAATATGTGATAATTTCAATGTAAAAATGTAATTTTCTTTTTTTGTGGATTATTACTTTGTAATATTTCTTACTTTGTAATATTTCTTATTTTATAGATTTTATTTTATATTTGCATTTAGTAATACTACTAGTATAATAATAATGTGTTTTATATAACTATAGATATGTTTTACCATTATTTTTTTTTTTAATTATAATAATATTGATAACAACAACAACTAATATATGATCATTTAAATGTAAAAATATTAATATATATTTTTGTGGATTATTACATTGTAATATTTCTTATTTGGATTTTATGGATTTTATTTTATATTTGCATTTAGTAATACTACTAATATAATATTAATAATATATATTTTAGATAACTATATATAATTTTATGTAATATATATTTTTTACAAATTGTGAATGAATAATCATAATAGTTGTCATTAATAATAAATTAGTAATTATTGTTATTTTTAATAACGGTATTAACAGTAGTAGTAGTAGTATTCATTTTTATCATATGTTTAAAATAATAGTGATATAATAGTGGTATTTTTATTACTTAATTTGTAATTGGAATTATTTTTGTAATAACAACATCTAATATATGATCATTTAAATGCAAAATTATTATTATTATTTATTTTTTTTATTTTACAGTGAATCATTACATGATAATATTTCTTATTTGTATTTTATGGATTTTATTTTATATTTGTATTTAATAATGCCCTTATTACTACTAATCATAATCTATATTTTTATATAATTATATATGTTTATATTAATATTATATTTTTCTATAAATGATGAATTCATAATTATAATAGTCATCATTAATAATTAATTAGTAATTATTGCTATTTTTAATAAGAATTGAATTGTTATTATTATTATTAGTAGTAGTAGTAGTAGTAGTAGTAGTAGTAATAGTAATTATTATAATATATTTGTAATAGTGATATAATAGTGATTTTTTTATTTATTTAGTTATTATTGAGATCATTTTTGTAATAGTACAACAACAACAACTAATATATGATAATTTAAATGTAAATATTTTTTTTTTTTACAGTGAATTATTACATTATAATAGCTCTTATTTGGATTTTATGGATTTTATTTTATATTTGTATTTAGTACTGCTACTACTACTACAACTAATATAATACTAGTAATATATATATTTATATAATTATATATCATTTTTTTGTAAATATGATACTTTTCTATAAATTATGAATGATAAATAGCTATCATTAATAATTGATTATTGTTATTTTTTATAATAATTGCATTAGTAGTAGAAATTTTGATAAAATATTTATAATACTATAATAGTGGTATTATTTTTATTACTTAATTAGTAATTATTATTTTGTTAGTACAGTTATTTATAATTATTTTATAAAATAAATATTTAATAATAATAATAATAATAATAATTTATAGTTATACTGATGATCACAAAATGTTGACATTGTGCCGCTCAACTAAAAAAAAAAATCCGAAAACGACCCTAATATGAAGTTCTTGGTTATTTGTGTTTCATTTATTTTTGCACCTTGATATGAGATATAACGTAATGTGAAGCAGTCTCCTAAGTCTGCTTAAGGCCGATACGGAGGGTTAGGGATTTGTAAGTCACTTTTGATCCTTAATTATTTTCAAGCTCTCCTGGTACTTGACTCATACAAGGAGGTCAAACTGTTAGGCCAAGGGAAAAACACACCATATTGCGTTCATCCCCCTTTATTCTCCCGCTGCCGACGGGCTTCACTTTGGAAGTGGAGATTTGGACGTCCCCTACCGTCTCCGCCACCTGTGATATTTTCCATCTCTGGAGGGAGTTTTTACGGCCAGTAACTCTCATCTCATTGCTTCTCCACCTCAGTGCAGCTCTGTAACTTAAGTGGGTCGAATGAAAATGTTAGATGTAAATTATTCAGAGTGGCACTTTTTAAAAGCGAGCCAGTTGAATAGACACTTTCTACCTGCGTTCCCCTATTGCCTGTGTTAAACGACATGTCAGTCACTCAATAGGTTCAAGTTCGCCAAATTCGTGTCATGTATAGCGCATTATCGCATTTCTGGGATAACCTTTGCTCGTTTTACAGCGGCACGATGCTTTTTAGTTGCATTCAAAAACGCTGATGGACGTTCGGAAGCCCGAGAAGTGACATATTACCCAAAAGCTGATTTTTTAGATTGTATTCACCCCTCTTCACCTCTCTTTTATCGCTTTTAATAGCAAGTGCTGTGTTTAGCACTTTGTCGCACTCCATGCGGGTTTAGTAGAATCCAGTTAGGAAATCGACGCCCCCCGTCGAATCAAACTGGGTCTCTTCAACACAGATACACAGTTTTATACTCTGTTCATTGTTCAACTCCTGTTGCTCCCAAATATATCTGCGCTAAAATGGGTCATAAAGCGGTGCCCTCAATGTAGTTTCCCAGAGTTTTCCAGCATCCTCAGAACACTCATCAAAGGACACGCGGATGATCTAGGACACACACACCCTTGGCATCATGGAATATTAAGGCACAGTATGTACACACATTATATTAGCTCTATTTGAACTGTTTGATACCAAGGACTATATGTTGATCACCTTATCAGTGACACCCTTCAGAAAACATAACAGCAACTAAATGTATTCATGAACAACTCGGTTATATGGTGTGACAATTAAAATATTATGATATAAAGACAACAAAATTATTATTGCCGTTTTTAAAAATATTTCTTTCCAATAAACTATATATGCTGTATGTATGTATGTATGTATGTATGTATGTGTGTGTGTGTGTGTGTGTGTATGTATATGTATGTATTTATGTTGGGAAGCAAAATGAAATAGCAATATTGTGACATTTGGTGAATGCAAATCTATCTATCTAATGTAAATCTATCTATCATCTATATCTATCTATCTATCTATCTATCATCTATTTATCTATCATCTATCTATCTATCTATCATCTATCTATCTATCTATCATCTATTATCTATCATCTATCTATCTATCATCTATTTATTTATCTTATCATGTCTATCTATCCATCTATCTATCTATCTATCTATCTATCTATCTCTATCATCTATCATCTATCATCTATCTATCTATCATCTATCTATCATCTATCTATCTATCTCTCTATCTATCTATCATCTATATCTCCATCATCTATCTATCATCTATCTATCCAATCTGTTTTATCATCTATCTATTCTATCTATCTATCTTATCTATTTATCTATTTTCTCCATCTATCTATCTATCGCTCTATCAATCATCTATTCATATCTATTCATCTATCTATCTATCATCTATATCATCTATCTATCTATTCTATTTATCTATCTATCTATCATCTATTCTTCATCTATTCTATCTATCTTATCTATCCATCATCTATCTATCTATCTATCTATCTATCTATCTATCTATCTATCTATCTATCTCTACCTATCATCTATCTATCTTATCTATCTATCTATATATATCTATATCATCTATCTATCTTATCTATCTATCATCTATCTGTCTATCTATCATCTATTTATCTATCTATGGTCTTCTATCTATCTATCTATCTATCTATCTATATCTATCTATCTATCTATCTATCTATCTATTTATCTGTCTATCATCTATTTATCTATCTATCTATCATCTACCTATCATCTATCTATCTATCTATATCTATCTATCTATCTATCATCTATATCTATTCATTCATCTATCTATCTATCTATCTATCTATCTATCGCTATCAATCAATCTATCTATCTATCTATTCTATCTGTCATCTACATCTCTTCTATCTATCTATCTATCTATGGTCTACCTATCATCTCTATATCCTGTCTATCTGTCTGTCTGTCTGTCTATCTATCTGTCTATCTATCTATCTATCTATCTATCTATCTATCTATCTATCTATCTACTCTATCTATCTATCTATCTATCTATCTATCTATCTATCTATCTGATCTATCTACTCTATATCATCTATCCATCCATCTATCTATCTATCTATGATCTATCTATCTATCTATCTATCTCTATCTTGTCTGTCTGTCTGTCTGTCTGTCTATCTATCTATCTATCTATGATGTACCTATCTATCTATCTATCTATCTATCTATCTATCTATCTATCTATCTATCTATCTATCTATCTATCATTCTGCTGTAGTTTTTTAAAGCAGAATGAAATGATAATATGACATTTGATGGCTAAACAATTGTTGTTTTTGTTTTTTATTAATTTCTTTATATTCAGACATTTACATAGTATATAAACACGCAAATGCTTATTTATTTGTTTATTTATTTACAGAAGCAGAATGAAATAGTAATATTATGACATTTAGAAAATGTGAAAATCTTTGTCTCTTTAAACATGACTTTATTAATCTTTAAATCTTTATAGGTCACACATATGTATGTATGTATGTATCTATCTATCTATCTATCTATCTATCTATCTATATATATATATATATATATATATATGTTTCAGTTTTTTGAAGCAAAATGAAATGGTAATAGTATGACATTTGATGAATATAAATAATTGTTTTTATATATTTATTCAGTTATTTATATTTGCACGTTCACATATAAGCATTTAACATTAGTATTAGGGCTGTCAAACGCAATTAATCGATTAATCGCATACAAAAAAGTTTGAGTTTGCCTAATATATGTGTGTGTACTGTGTGTAATTATTATGTACATGTGTGTATGTGTGTAGATTTTGTATAAAGTGTGTATATAAATACACACAAATTAATGTATAAATTTAAAAGAAATATGTTATGTACAAAATATTTTTATATATAATATAAATTATATAAAAATTATAATAAATACATATACTTGTAAATATTTCTTAAAGATATACATGAATGTGTTTATATTTATATATACACAATAATTACACACAGTACACACACACAATTAATCATCTGACAGCCCTAATTAGTACATAAGTATTTGTTTGTTTTTATTTTATTTTATTTTTTTATTATTATTTTATGTTATTTATTTTTTGAAGCAGAATGAAATATTTGTTAAATTAGAAAATCATTATTTATTTATCTCTTTTTTATATTTTAATACATATATATATATATATATATTCATCCATCCATCCATGTATCTTTTCTGTCTATCTTTATAATCTTTTTCTTTTGATTTTAACAAATCCTTAAAATGTCTTATCTAATTTTTTATTCTGTGGAAGAAATAACAACATATGGTTTGGAGAATGAGGGTGCGTGAACAATGACAGAAGTTTCATTTATGGATGAACTATCCCTCGAAATTGTCAGCGAATAGAAAGTCGGCCGAGTGAAATAAACAACCAAGACACCTCTCTGAAAACTACTTCTCACACTGAGAGTGAAAAAACAGATGGGTGATAATTTCAGAAAATGTGAGACTTTTTGTGTAATGAGGCTGTGTATTTACACTACCTTTATGGCCACTTCATTGCCAGAGGACAGGAAATGAACAAGATGTAGTGGCCTTTCATATGTCAGAGTAATTTCACTCCCTTCCCTGTTTCATCACCGCCAGAGATGCAGGATATTGATCAAAGGAGCCCAGAGCACGTTTTTATCTGCTATGTGTCTGAGGTTCACAAACCAAACTCTAATGTAGACACATAACATCTTGTGGCACTTTGTGTTGATGACCAATAACTGTACATACAACACCGCTGCCGCTGTATAATGAGGATGTTTTGTGGATGGGTATTAATAGGCCACATTTACTTCAATGAGAAACTCCCGCGGGAAATAAAGTACTATGCGAGAGACAAGAAAATATTGATCTGAACCTTGTAATGCTTTACAAAAACATGATATAACGCGATGACAGTGCCCCCAGCTTTTCACTTTTCACAAGTTTCCCTCCATATGACAGCAAATGAATCACCTAATTTGTAATGCGTTGTGTTTCTCGCGCTGGGTTATAAATAAAACGATCTCCTCGTTTTCACAATGAAATTTCTACCTCACTTCCCTCTGAAAATGATCTTTTTGAAAGTATATCATCTGGAAAATATACTGTGCGGTTTGCATAACAACTCTGGCAAAAGCTGTAAAAAAATGACAGTTCTGGTTGCCTTGTTGTTTTTTTTTCCTCTTTTGTTTTTTTTAGGATACAGTTGAATTGTAGGGAGTTGTAGAGTGGCTGCATCTCTTGGATAGTGTATTAGGTCAAACTAGATCCTGCTGGTGGCTGGAGGCATCAGCCTCCTTACTCTGTCATGTTCTTTATTAATGGGCTTTTAGCAGAAGGCCAGGGGAAATAGAGACACACAGTTAATTCCTCAATTTTAGTCTTTGGCACACAAGTGAGCGTCCTCATCCATAGTGAGCCGTCCTCTGCTGCTCTCATAGAAACGACTGCGGAAAAGGCCGTCAAAATGAACCAGACTCCAAGCCGTGGCATATTCTTGAGTCATATGGTGCTTGTATGGGAAATGCAGGCTCAGATCTTGCCTATATCATGTCCTGATCTCATTTCAATTTTGGAATAATTATGACATTTTACTGTTTTTTAAAAAGAAGTGTCTTCTTACTAAGGCTGCATTTGTTTTATGAAAAATACAGTAAGAACAGTAATGTTATTTTTCATGTAAAGTGACGGTTCACCCAAAAATAAAAATTGCCACATGATTTACTCACTCTCAAGCCATCCTAGGTGTATATGACTTTCAGCTTTCAGACAAATACAGTTATTTTAAAAACTGTCCTGGCTCTACAAAGCTTTATAATGCCACTGAATGGGTGCTGAGATTTTGAAGTCCAATAAAGTGCATCCATCCATCATAAAAAGTGCTCCACATGGCTCCGGGGGGTTAATTTTATTATTATTTTTATTTATTTATTTTTTTACCTTATTTATGTTTTTAATTGTTATTTGTTAATCAGTGCATACTATTCCAAGGGGAAAAAATGCATTTTCATTATTTAATTAAAATGTAACAACTTGCTCTGTCTGTTTTTTGTGCTGATGTCACATATTGGATAATGTTAGCCAATAGCTACATTTATTTCAGTAAACTTGCACTCACATCTGGTCCTTTCTGGTATGTAACACCCACTTATCAAAATCCCAATATATAATTTGTTAATTGAAACATAATTTAATCATATTATTTAATAAAATCAAACAAACAAACAAAAAGTCTTCTCTACAAATAAAAAGTATGAAATCCCAATATATGAAATGTTCATTTAAGTGTTTTATTTAATTAAAAATAAATAAATAAAAGTCTTCCCTACAAATAAAAGCATAAAATACCGATATAAGACTTGTTTACTTAACAATTTAATTACAAGTTAATTAAAATTATTCCAGGAATATAAAAATAGGTCCTGCATTTTTTTTTTAAATCAAATTTCAGATACACATCATACTACACGGCAAAAATTGCTTTTCTTACTTACTTTTCTTATCTACAAAATCTTAAATCAAGAAGGATTTTATAGATTTTCAAAAAAAAATTAAGTGAGTTTTTACATAGAACAAGCAAAATAACCGAAAACAAGATTATTTTGTTTACCCTATTGGCAGATTATTATTTTGTTTTTGTTTTTCTCTGAAAACAAGACAATCATTTTTACTTGCCTAGAAAATCCTTCTTGATTGAAGATTTTTTAGATATTTTGGCTGGAAACAAGACAAAAAAATCTAAATAAGAAAAGCATTTTTTTTGCAGCGATGAAGCAAAATGGGAGTTTAATGTCATTTCATGTTGAATATAAACTTGGTTTTGATAATAAGACGGTGGTTGACCTTTGATCTTTTGACGGTAAATGTCTTCAAACAGAATCAGGCGCTTTTCATGATTTCACCATGCGGGAGAGACGTGAGCGGCGTAATTCGTCGCCATTTGCATGAGCCTTGGCACCCTAACACAGCGTTTCGAAGACCGAGTGGGGTCGGTAAAGGTCAGATCCCGTCAGGCTCCCATTTCCTCTCAGCTGATAGCACATCTCGCCCCTTTCAATCGGCCTTGTCCATACACTCTTCTCGATCTAGCGAGCATCAATCCGTCATCGACATTGCAGTAATGTGGGGTTGAGCTGCTTTTCGGTTCATCCTTGCCCTGAGTGACTGGGTTGTTGTTATGGCATAATGTGACTGTCAATCTGTTTATAATTGAGCTGTGCTCTATTTTGTCTCGTAGCAGCATGCGGTGAATGAGGGCTGGAGGGAGGTTGGGTCTCTCAGTTCATCCATCAGTGAGCTTCGCGCTGGATGATTGCCGCTCTCGTAGACATTGTGAGGAAGATGGCCGCTGATGGCGGGCCTGTCTCACCTCTGTGGTCAGAAAATACATTTGACTCCTTTTGTGTTGTGGTCCGCTGAAGAGCTGTCTAAAATGCCCGCACAAAAGGAGATACAGCAGCTGCCCCCTCTCAAGTGTGATTGCTCTCATTCGAGGGAATAGAAAGAGCCTTTGTTGTTTGCTCTACTTGTACTGTACATGGGATTTTATTGTGTGTGTGTGACTGAGTGAGTGAGAGAGTGCTTTTTAAAAAATCTCATGATCATCGTGTATACAGCAAACAGCATTATCTTAATCTGTGCTTTGTCTTGTTTTCCAGTGAAAATATCTTAAAACATCAGAATTTTTTTTCAGTGTTCAATGTAAAATAGATACATATATAAAGAGAATTCCATGATGAAATTACATACATATAGCATATGTATTTTTCTAGATTTAGTTTTGCTAGTGTGTTAAGAAAATGTAAACTTATTTCTTGTCTGTGACCAGTATTTACAGAGCTTAGATGACGAGCTGAAAAATGCAAAATTAGCTAAAAGTTAACTATTAAAAAGAATAGCTGAACATAACTTCACAGATAAAATGTATTGTTTAAATTGTATTGTTTTAGTTATTATTTTGGAATACATGTACAATGCTTAAAAACACAAACTTGATACTTGGCTTTTTCTGGCCTTTTCTTTTTCTGATAGTGTAATGTTTAAACCAAGGAAATTTACATTTTGATTTTGATAATAAAAAGATAAATAAATAAATGAATAAGTAAATAAACATTTGTAAAAAAAAATGTTAAAAAAATTATATATATATATATATATATAAATTGTATGTGTGTGTATGTATAGGAATTTAGTTTCTTTTTTATTTTTATTTTATTTAATTAATTTAATTTATTTTTCAACCTCAAAAAATTGTTGCTAGATTTCATTTTGCTAGTGGGCTAAGAAAAAGTAAACTTATATCTATATATACTCTCTGAAAAAAGTTACAAAGCAATTGAGAAGCGCCGTTGTGTAAAATAAAATTAGCTGTGTTAAAAATAAAACAAAAATATATATTTAGTAGTAACTTTTCAAATAATGATTGTGTTTTTTCTACTATATCTACAATTTTCTACTATATCTACAAATAAGTAATTTTGTACTTATACATACATGTTTGCAATTAATATTTGCAACTTTGCCTTTTTGAAAGCACAAACTTTCTTTTTATATTTTTATTTTAAAGTATATATACATATATATGTACACAGTCATGGCCAAAAATATCAGCACCCTTGCAATTCTGTCAGAAAATGCAACACTTCTCTCTGTGGAATTGTTCCAATTGCAAATGTTTTGATATTCACATGCTTATTGCGTATGTTTGCACTGAAACAACACACACAAAAAAAGTCAAATATGATAAAATTTCACACAGAACTGGACAAAATTATTGGCATCTTGTCAAAATTGTAAGAAATAATTGCTTTTCAAGCATGTGATGCTCCTGTAATTTGTATTTAGACACACCTGAGGCAAGTGACTGGTTTGGGCAATATAGTAATCACACTTGCAACCAGTTAAAATGGAGAAAAGTTGATTCAACCTTTGTGTTGTGTGCCACACTGAGCATGGAAAAAAAAAGAAGTGTAAAGAGTTGTTTGTGGAAAAACATGGACAATCTCAAGGCTACAAGTCCATCTCCAGAGATCTTAATGTTCCTGTGTCCACTGTGCACAATGTCATCAAGAGGTTTACAGCCCATGGCACTGTAGCTAACCTCACTGGACGTGGACGGAAGAGCAAAATTAATGAAAAATTACAACGAAGGGTGGTTTGAATGCTGCTTAAAGAACCTTGATTAACTTCCAAACAAATTCAAGCTGATCTGAGGACATTGGGTACAACAGTGTCAATTCGCACTATCCGTAGCCATCTGAATGAAAATGGACGCTATGGGAGGAGAGCCAGGAGGACACAAAGGCATAAAAAAGCAAGACTGGAGTTTGATAAAACTTATGTGACAAAACTACAATCCTTCTGGGAGAACATACTGTGGACAGATGAGACAAAAGTAGATCTTTTTGATAAAGGACATCATGGCACTGTTTACAGAAAAAGAAATGAGGCCTTCAAAGAAGAAAACACGGTCCCTACAGTCGAACATGGTGGAGGTTCAAAGATGATTTGGGGTTGCTTTGCTGCTTCTGGCACTGAATGCCTTGACTGTGTGAACGATATCATGAAATCTGATGAGTACTAAAGAATTTTGGGGCACAATATAGTGGCCAGTGTCAGAAAGCTGCGTCTTCACCAGAGGTCAAGGGTCTTTTAGCAGGACAATGACCCAAAACACACTTCAAAAAGCACTCAGAAATGGTTACAAACAAAGCGCTGGAGAGTTCTGAAATGTCCAGCAATGAGTCCAGATCTGAATCCCATAGAACACCTGTGGAGAGATCTCAAAACAGCAGCTGGGAGAAGGCATCCTTCAAATCTGAATGACCTGGAGCAGTTTGCAAAAGAAGAGTGGTCCAAAATTCCAGTAGAGAGGTGTAAGAACTCATTCATGGTTACAGGAAGCGATTGATTTCAGTTATATTTTCCAAAGGGGGAGCTACCAAATATTAAGTAAAGGGTGCCAATAATTTTGTCCAGTGCATTTTTAGGGTTCTGTGTGGAATTGTATCAGATTTGTCTTTTCTTCTCAGTTTTTTTGTGTTGTTCCAATGCAAATAAATAAATAAATAAATAAACGTACCAAAACATTTGCAACTGCAACAATTTTCTGAGAGAAGGGTTGCATTTTCTGACAGAATTGCAAGGGTGCCGATATTTTTGGCCATGACTGTATAAATAAATAAAGTCAGGTATACTTAATACAGGATATTTTAGTATCATTGATGTGCTATTTTAGATTTTAACAATAATCTGAATTAGTTTTTATTATTATATTTTAATTTTAGTTAAAGTTTTAGCAATTGTGTGTGTTTTTGTATTTTATGCAGTAGTTTTTTTTTTATGTATATAGAGTTTTTATTCATTTTTAGTTCAGTTTCATTTTAATATTTAAGATTAGACTAAAAAGAAGTCTTGGCAATAGCTGATTTTATTTTTTTTTTCTACTATATTTAGAATTAAGGTAATTTAACTATATACAATGCATGTTTTTAATAAACATTCGCAACTTCACCTCTTTAAAGGACAAACGCCTCTTCATTTTTTTTTTAAAGATGTATGCAAAAAAAAGTCAGGTAAACCTAATACAGGATATTTTAATATCACTGATATACCATTTTAGCTTTTATTAGTATTTTGAAAGAGTTTTTACTATTATATTTTAATTTTAGTTAAAGTTTAATACTTAAGGTTAGACTAAAAGCTGATATACAAGTTTATATGTATGTATGTATGTATGTATATATAAATGTATTATATAAGTATCTTTTATTTCAGTTCACGTGACAAAACTTTTGTTTATGGTTTTAGTATTTGTGTTCATTTTAATTTGAGAGAATGATAATTACCCTGGGATGCATTCTCTAAAAATAAGTCTATGCTGGTAAATTAATCTAGCTTTAATGATTTTTTGATATTTTACAGGATAATACAGATTAAGAAAATGCTTTTTGCACTGCATGACACACCAACCCAAGTCTGCTTCAAGCATAGCCTGGAGCGTACAATATGTGGGATTGGTTTTAAATGGAAGTACCCATATCCGTTTGATCATACGTGGCTAGTCCGACATTCTATTTGAGTCGACGGCTAGGACTGCATAGGTGACAGAGCCATAATGTATGTGGGAGAGACATTGTGCTGTGCTGATAGCATCCTGTTCCTAAGCAGTTGGAGTGGGCAGTGAGCGCTAATGTGGTACATTTTTCAGGCAATGTTCTGATGAATCTGATTTTAATGGTAGACATCACGCTGTTTTTGAAGAAAAACACATTCGGTCTCGCAACAGCTCTCCTGTAGAACACGACAGTCACACTGAATATATTACGAGCCATTAGACAGTCGCACTGACATCAACAACGTGGCTTTCAAGACATGCTGATTCAGTCTCATACCCAACAAATTGTGTCTGCATGTTAGAAGTTGTAATGCTGATACCACATAAACTGCAGTCAAAGCTCATATTATGTCTATGGACTCCCTTGCTCTCGTGTTATTAATGAGAAGTGCGCAAATTAGTCACCCGTGCAAACATCAAAACAAACCTCTCTACTCTATTAGATATTAAATTCACACTAACAAGCTCGGCTGAATTCAGAAAAAGAGTGTGAAAAAACAAGGCCTACAAACTAAAAAAGTGACTGGTTGCATCTAAAAAATCCCGCATCTTGTGAATCAGTCTGAATGAACAATATAATGGTGTTAATGGGAAGACTAATTTAAGAAAGTAAGTAAACAACTCGTCAACTTTGTTATGTCAAAATAAGACTTACAATGGCATGAAAACGTGGTCTGTGGGAGTTATTAGTGAGTAATCAGCTTGGTGAAATTTAAAGTAAATCTCTGTGTCTGTGACCAGTATTTGATGACTGATGAGCCGGAAAAAAATCAAAAATAGTTAAAAATTAACTATTTAAAAATAGCTGAACGTAAGTTCACAAATAAAATATCTTGTTTAAATTGTTACTGTCTTGAGTTATTATTTTGGAATAAATTTAAAATGCTTAAAAACACTAACTTGATGAGATTCATACTTGGCTTTAATAAAATATTGATTACATTGTTAATGTAAAAATATAAAATATTTTTTCTTCTCTTTTTTCTGATAGTAATGTGCATTAAACCATTAAACCATTATATATATATATATATATATATATATATATATATATATATATATATATATATATATATATAGTTATATATATAGTTGAATTGAATTGACAAATAAGTCTACCAGTACTAAAGAAAGTTTCAAACATGTACCATGTTCTTAGTAACTGTTTAGTCATGTAGGTTTCATGCTTCTGTGAAAAAAATACTATTTTTAACAAAAATAAAAATTTAATGACTAACAACCTCATGTGGTGCAACCGTCAGGTAAGAAGAAATAACATTTTCCTTACACCTTGAAAGCATGTCAGTGTACACATCTTAATAATTCATTTCAAAAGATTTTTACATTTATTATTTTTTTAAGGTGTGTGTTCCTTTCTTTTATTTTTATACATTTTCTGTGTATTAAAAGTCCTCTGACTATTTATTCTTTTTTTTGATATATATCAGACAGATATAAAAATAAATGGAAGGTTTTGAATTTTATTTTTTTTTTTAATTCAACTGGAACTAACCTTGACTTTTTATAGAATGTTAAAGGGGTCATCGGATGCCCATTTTCCACAAGTTGATATGATTCTTTAGGGTCTTAATGAAAAGTCTATAATATACTTTGGTCAAAAATTCTCAGTAAAACAACACCCTTTTTACCTTGCCAAAATCAGCTCTGCAAAAATCATCTCATTCTGGTCGAGGCTGCTTTAAATGCAAATGAGCTCTGCTCGCCCCGCCCCTCTCTTCTCTCTGTGTAAAGATGAGCCTGTTTACTTCAGCCACATTTAGCCGCGTTTAGCCGCTAAACTTGCTAACTAGCACTTTATTAGGAAAGGCGAGCGCAAAGATTCATAAAAAAAACCCTTATACTCACTTCTGCTGTAAGTGAAGCTGGATCATGAATGATTCACGCAAATATAGATGGATATATGTAGATCGGGAGGCGCATTCCCTTCACAAACAAACTAGTTTACTGCATCTTCAGCGGCTCAGATGTCAGGAGTAAATGACGACCACTACGTTCATTATTACATCCAGCAACACAACACCTCAATCGCTCAATCAGAGATATACTTGTCTAACTTACATCCCTGCTACGGCATCGAAACAAAGAGGTCTGACTGTTACAGCTGATCTGAGGTAAAACGCTCATGTCAATCAACTATCGTGGGTGCGGCCTCTGTGGGTGTGATGCCACAACGACAGGCATCTGAGAATGGCTCGATTTGAAAAAGGGAATATTATTTTTACAGATTAATTAAAAACCACTGCATGGATTTTTATCATTATAGGGTAGATTTGTACATACACTGCCCACACACATTAATGTTCAAACAACATGTAAAAGTGAACTTAGCATCCGATGACCCCTTTAAGTTATCTGACATATCAAAGACTTGAATTATGGCGCAAAGTAATGTTTTTTAGAAGTCACAGAAGTTTGGAATGACACAAAGTTGCGTAAATGATGATTCATTTTTGTCTGAAATATCCCTTAAAGGCAAGAAATGTTCCTCTGAGCCAAATCAACACATGCTTAGATAAGGGACCTGAAATCCTCAAATCGCTCCTGCTGTGCAGCACCCTGAATTTTGGGCGGTTGAAAGTCTGCATTCTCCCTTACCACTTCCGTAGAGTTACCTTAGTAATTCAACCAGATGGTCCATTTTCTGCCGCTTTCTCAAAGTCAGCGAGAAAACCAAATTGCTGCCGCCAACCAGGCTCTTTTGTCTCTATATTGTCCACCTCGCTCACAGTCCCTTGTTAATTTCTTAAAAGAGAGTGCTGACGACAAAAGGTGTCTCTGATTCGCATCCGACTTCTCCCTCCCTGCACTCCATCGTCCAGCTTGCGGTTCGCTGCAACATCTGCCTCGCGTCTCAAGTAGAAGCTTGAATGTGAAATGAATGGCGGCTTTGTGTGAATAAGGGCCGTAATAACACATCCTCCTGAAAATGATGCCACTATAATGGAAGCTCACATTGTTTTCTCTTCCCTCATGAAAAAAAAAAACCGAAATAAACAAAAAATGGGAACGAGACGGCTCCCGACAATGACAATCTGGCATCTAAAGGTTTTCTTTCTGCTTAAACGCTCAGATAAAGAGATGCCGCTTTAAGCCGGTTTCATTCCCGCCTGGCGGAACCGGTCTGTGTGGTTCTTTATCTGAATCTCATTCATGTGAGTGCTCGTTTATATTTCTTATAGCTCTTGCGTTAATTGCTGTCTTCATTAATGGATTTACCACAGACAGAGAGCCTCGCTATCGTCTCTTTAGCAAATCACACTATTGTGTTGAACAGAGCTAATGCGAACGTGTTCTTTAGCTCTCGTAATGGGCAAGAGCCGGTTAATTGGTATCTAGGGAGAACTCAACATATGTCCCTACATTGACAGCTGTAGCTAAATGGATAAATTGTGCATTTTTTACAGAAACACACTTGTGTGAATACAATGTGCAATGATGGTTGCAATATCCGGAAGATAGTTTCAATGATATATATATGACTGTATGTTTTACATACAGTGTTCTACTAAAATTGGAAGTAATTACAGCCCTGATATAGGACATGCAGAATTAAAACATCCAAACACTCTTCTAAATTGATCATATGTACACTTTTGTAGCTTATTTTCCATTTTTGAAGCATATGATGTTAGTAGATTAATAAATGTGAAATGTTTTCACCCATTGTGGTTCCAGAATTTTACAATATAGAAAATAATTGGCTTGGCCAGTATTTTTGGCACATATTGGCATATTTAAATTGGTTTCTAAATTATACAAAACTAGTAATCACAGGTGAATTAATAACGCAATGTGTAATATTAATAATAATAATAATAATAATGCTGTATTTTCCAGAAAATAAGTTGCAGTAGTTGGTTTCACCAAGTCAAAATTGTATTGTTGAGAGAAAAAAAAAAAAAAAGAAAAGAAAGGAAAGAGAAAAGAAAAACACAGATAAAACAAAACACTTACATAAGCCATAAAATCTTCTCTGACTCCACCACAATCTTATAAATTTAATAACATTTAGAACTAAGGATGTGAATCGGACGGTTCATCACACTATGATATGATATCGATTCTCATACTCAGTGATATGATATTTGCGGATACTTCAAAAATTCTATAATACAATTAGGATGCAAGTATATTGATCAAAATATCGATATGATATTATGCACCTATTTTACACAGCCAGCTTTGTATTAACTCATTTGAATTAACGTGTTTTTAAATAATAATAAAATTATTTTTAAATCATCTTAAAAATAATTTTTAAGTAATGATAAAGAAAAATAATTGGGAAAAACTCAAGTCACACATAAGATTAGTAATTTGACATCAGTCAAGAAAGTCTTTCAGGCTTCTGTGCTAAAATGTGCAATGTGTAAAATATAGTGTAAATCCTTACTAGGGAAACAACGAAATGAGGGATTCAAAATGTATTACTGCACAAAAATAAATATATATATATAAAAAGAAATTACAAAAATAAAGCTGCTAAAACTGTCTAAATTAAATATAGATGAATCATGATTAAGGTTACAAAAGTAATTCAGTCAAGAGCAGTGAGATATTTCTCTTTGATAGCAGCACGTCTATTATTAGTCTGCTTTCACTTCAAATGATCAAGTTCACTTCCAGAATAAAAATGTCCTGATAATTTACTTACCCCCTTGTCATGCAAGATGTTCATTTCTTTCTTTCTTCAGTCGAAAAGAAATGGTTTTTGAGGAAAACATTCCAGGATTTTTCTCCATATCAATTGGGATCAGCAGGTTGAAGGTCCAAATTGTAGTATCAGTGCGGCTTCAAAGGGCTCTACACAATCCCAGTGATCCCACAATGATCAGTCATTTTCTAAAAATAAAAAAGTATATTCTTTTTAACCACAAATGCTTGTCTTGCACTAGCTCGACTTTATAGTCACGTTGGAAAGGCGTAGGCGGAAGTACCGACCCAGTGTAATGACCCAAACATGCAAAGAAATTCAAACGCCCTTTGCAAAAAAAGGCAAAACAACAACGTCGGTGGATTTTAAAGTTGGAGGAGAAAATCTCTTTCTCAGCTGTTTACGTTTAGACATGTATTTTGGTTGTCCAGGCAAAAAAAGTGAAAGAGAACTCAAACTATTCGCACACTGTCTGAGATACAGCTGTGTGTGTGTGTATGCTTTGGATGTGTGCGCACTAAAAACTCCTCACACAGTGCTCAACATGTCCGTCAACTGTCCCAAGCGTCATTTACACTCGCCCTGGGAAGTAAGCCCCTGGGTGAGACTTCTGGTTCATTATCCGCTATAGAGAAATAAGGAGAAGAATAACAAGGTGCAGTAAACAGTAAAACTGTTACCACTACAAACCAGTGTGTTCATAATTAAGATACTACATTAAAATAACATGGTAAGACACATCAAATTGCAGCCCTGACAGGTGAGTTTAAACAAGAATAGACTTATACTACAGGTATTGATTTTTAACGTGTTGTATCGTTACATCGTAACATTAGACTTTTGATCAATGTATTGCTCCAGATCGACAGATCACAACCTTATTCAGAACAGAACAAGAATGAAAATGTAAGCATAAAACAGACGTAAATTATAGTGGTATTCATTATAAACCAAAAGTGTTTATAAATGTTCATTTCATTATTTATGTCACAAATCCTTTCTGCTGTCTGTTCGCCACCAGAGGTCGCTTTCCGATCCACTCAGACTGTTATACGTCACACTGGACCACATTTCCCATGTTCCATTGCACTGATTCCGCACCCACCTGTAGCCAATCACACAAGCTATATATACAAGGCCCTAATCACCATTCTGGGCCGAGTATTGTTTAGCGTTTATCGCTCTTCTTTGCCTTGCCCTGGATTATGTTTGCCATTGTTTGACCCATGCCTGTTTACTGGACTACTCTTTTGTCTTTCCCTCTATATACCTGTTTGCCGGTGTTAGATTCTGTCTGTTTTTGACCACGTCTTTAAATAAAGCTTGCATATGAATCCTTACTCCGCTCCGTAATAGAACAAGACAAAAGAGTAATCCAAAAACAGGCAATAGTCCAGACGAGTTGCAGGCAAAGTCTGAAACAGCAAAAAAGAGGATTAATCCAAGACAGGCAATAATTCCAGGGCAGGCATCAGATAGAAAAGACGAGAACAGTCTAAGATACAAGACTCGGATAACCAAAGTAGGAACAAGACTAAACTAGAATCAGGACTCTTGAGATGTAAAGTAGCTATATCTAGGAGAGCAATAAACGCTAAATAATACTCGGCCCAGAATGGTCGTTAGAACCTTGTATTTATAGCGTGTGTGATTGGCTACATGTGGGTGCGTAATCAGTGCAATGGAACATGGGAAATGTAGTCCAGGGTGACGTATAACAGTCTGAGTGGATCGGAAAGCGACCTCTGGTGGCGAACAGACTTGTGACAATTTAAATCACATCAGAATGTAAGGTAAATAATCTGACAGCATGTTTCAAATGATAAAACTATTTATATTCTGGGGAATACAGTGATAACTGTATATTATATTCATAAAGAATAGTATGTTTTTATTTTTATAGTATAAAGATCATTGATTTTATTATCACTTATAGCGCTTAAACACAGAAAATTACCTATATTGTATTAGTCATTAAAAAAAGCAGTACAAATCAATATCTAATTCATTATTTCCATGAACATGAAATTAATTTCATCTTGATGTTCATGTTGACTCACTAAATGCTGCTTTACCTTTGAGACTTCTCTGTAAAATGACATGTTATGATTGACTAATCACTTCAACTGTAGAAATGATTGTTCATCAACATTTTTTTTTTTCTTATTGTAAGAAAAAGTGAAGAGGACGTAGAAGATCTTGATGAAGAATAACTTTTTATTACAACGTAGCAGTGACAAAGTAAAGAGCAGCACTTCGGATTCAGCAGAGTCAGAATGAATCCCGAGCATCCTAAACTTGAACATTTTATACTGTATTACGTTCATCTCCTCGCTAGACATGTAAATGAAGTTTCATCTTGAATGTAAATTGTGGATAACAAAGAAAGTGATAGCCTTCTGTTCACACCTATTTGGTAGTCCGTTTAGGTGTGAACAACCAAACGTTACAGTGATAAGATTATCTAGAGTCCCTAGCAATTCTATTCATGTACCCTATTGGCCTGCAGATGGTTCTTGATAGCCTACTGCCGCTCCCCCACTCTAGGTACGAAGTAACACTTCGGAGATTGTATTTACATATTACTGAGATTGGAAAGAATTCTCTCTATGATAATTAAGCTCTTTGTAGCAAAAGGAGAATAGTCTAACTTGGAGTAGAAGTTTGGTCGAGGCAGACTATCATTTCTTACATTATTTTACAAAAGGATGGACCTTTTAATTGAAAATGTCAAGGGAATATCAAGAAAAAAGACAGATTTGCACGATTTCCATCATACATTCTCATTACATTCCTGTATAGGATCTCTGCTCTTAATGTGATCTATTGAATTAAATATGATGAGGGATCTACAGAGATGAACCGTTCTATGGGTGTATTTTGCTAGTGTTATTGCAGGGGCCTGTGCGGCGCGTAGATTGATTGTGGTGCGCAGTTATAGGTAATGTTGTGTTGGCCATGACAGATGTTCATGCTCCAATGAGAATGAAAGTGAGAGAGGGAGAGAAGTGGCTGCTAAACTCTTGGGACTCTGCCAGATGCTTCAGGTCTCCATGACAACTCCCCACACTGCTCCTCTCCCTTTAAACTCTTATATATTTATTTTTTTGTCAGCACTTCCAAAATAAGTTAATTAAAGCTGAGGAAAGGCAACATGCTGGGTGAGATGACAGGAGGTCTAAGATGATTTGTGATGGATAACTGCACTCCGCCATTTATTTATTTATGCCATCAGAAGCTCGCTGTAATTCCTTAATTGGTAAGCAGCGTGAATGATAAATGGTAATTTACAGAATATGTTATCTAGCCCAAGGAATGCTTTCTGTTGATATTGAATAAAACATCATATTAACATTCATATTAAATAGCAACATCAGTTTATAGAAAATATAGAGCGATCTGAGATTGATATCTGTCAGTCGTACATAAATAAGAATGATCAGGTTGATTGGATATTTCCTGTATCCCATTATAATCTTGTTATTGTCTCCAAAACAACTTAAAATAATAATGCTAACTCGGTTTCCCCTTCAGGAACTCGAGCCGCGTCGCAACGCTTTGGGAACGCCTTCAGCGTGACCGCGCTCTGAATCACGTGTGCAATCAGACCAATGGAAGAACGAGACGTCATAGGCGGGTGACGTCACTGACCAGGAAGCATAAAAACACGTGCGCCAGAACGAGCGTCAGCTTCTGTCTTTCAGCAGCGCTCTGTGTTTTGTCTGTGCTGTTCCCGTTTTGGTTGCTAGTTTGCACCACTTTTCTTTTGGAACAGATGTCAAAAAAATCTGAAAAGACCAAGAACGTGGACAAGCTGGGTTTTAGAGAGCGTGTGTTCCTCCCTGCTCTCGTTACATCTCGAGCGGGGATACACACGCTCTATGCGTGGCTTGCCTGGGAGCGGAGCATGCGGCATCGGCCCTCGAGGGGGGCGATTGCCCGCATTGTGACGTATTGCCCATGCGTCTGCTCCGCTCCCGGAAGGCTGTCTTCTCCGCGGAGGGAGCCTTCATCAGCGTTCCCCGCGGGTTCGGTCCCGCTTCCGCCGAGGCGGAGCGGCGGCTGCACTCGTGGGGTTCGCAACTGGAGCTGGTGGAGGGTATGGAGACGGGTGACCCCCTATCTCCTGCCTCACCCACCAGATCCGCTGCCCGGTCCTCGGGATCGGAAGCCCGCGCTGCGGTTTCTTCCCCCCGGGGGTCGGCCTCCACGCTCCCCATATCTTCCTCTGAGGAGGTTCCATATCTTCCTCGTCACCCCCACGGGGGTCTCTGGGACCGCTGGTTCAGGTGCTTCCTGCCGGGCAACCGTTTCAGGACACCGTTCCAGCGGCCCACATAACACCAGAGGCCAGCCTCGAGAGGCTGGTTCCCTTAGTAGATCATTTGGCAGCGTGGAAACTACTGCCCAATGTGTCTGCTTGGGTCCTGCATACTGTAGAGCGAGGTTATCGCATTCAGTTCGGCGCACCACCTCCGCCGTTCAACGGGGTCTCTCCCACACTGGTGGGCCCCGAGCAGGGTCTGGTAATGGAACAGGAAGTAGCTACTCTCCTGAGAAAGGAGGCCATCGAGGTGGTCCCTCCTCACGAAAGAGAGTCCGGGTTCTACAGCCGGTACTTCATTGTTCCGAAGAAGGATGGGGGCCTGCGTCCCATTTTAGATCTGCGTCTGTTGAACCACTCAGTCAAGCGACTGAAGTTCAAGATGCTCACCATCAAGCAAGTCGTGTCTCAGATCAGGTCCGAGGACTGGTTTGTCAGGATAGATCTAAAAGACGCATATTTTCACGTCTCCATCCTTCCTCCTCACAGGAAGTTCCTGAGGTTTGCTTTCAGGGGCGAAGCTTACCAATATCGGGTTCTTCCGTTCGGCCTAGCACTCTCCCCCCGCACTTTTACGAAGTGTGTGGATGCAGCTCTGGCTCCTCTGCGACTCCAGGGCATCCGCATACTCAATTACATCGACGACTGGCTGATCCTAGCCCAGTCGGAGATGGAGGCAGTTCGGCATCGAGATGTCGTTCTCGCTCACATGAAGGCGCTGGGGTTGAGACTGAACGCCAAGAAAAGTGTGCTTTCTCCATTACAGAGGACCACTTATCTGGGCGTGGTGTGGGATTCGACCACGATGCAGGCACGTTTGTCTCCTGCTCGGATCGAGTCGATCCTCACTGCAGTCAAGAGAGTGAAGGAAAGCCGGTCACTCACTGTGAAGCAGTTCCAGCAACTGCTGGGTCTGATGGCAGCAGCGTCCAACGTGATACCTTTTGGCCTGCTGTACATGAGACCCCTACAGTGGTGGCTCAAGACCAAGGGGTTCTCCCCGAGGGGAAACTCACTTCGCATGATCAGGGTCACGCGGCGCTGCCTACGTGCCCTGGACATGTGGAGGAAGCCTTGGTTCTTGTCTCAGGGCCCAGTGTTGGGAGCTCCTTGTCGCCGCGTAACGCTAGCGATGGACGCGTCCCTCACCGGTTGGGGAGCAGTCATGAGTGGCCACCCTGCCCGCGGTCTGTGGAGCGGTCGCCAACTCACGTGGCACATAAATTGCCTGGAGATGCTGGCCGTGTTTCGGGCTCTGAAACACTTTCTCCCGGACCTAAGAGACCGCCATGTGTTGGTCCGCACCGACAACACCTCGGTGGTCTCTTACATCAACCACCAAGGAGGTCTGCGTTCGCGCCCCTTGTACAAGCTGGCGCACCAGATCCTTGTGTGGTCCCAGGACAAACTCCTCTCGCTGAGAGCAGTTTATGTTCCTGGGCATCTCAACTTGGGAACAGACATCCTGTCGAGACAGGGGCCGAGGCCCGGGGAATGGATGCTTCACCCCGAGGTGGTGAAGCAGATCTGGAGAGTGTTTGGTCCAGCCCAGGTGGACCTTTTTGCCACGAGGGACAACACGCAATGTCCCCTCTGGTACTCTCTAGTTCATCCAGCTCCCCTGGGGCTGGATGCCATGGTGCAGACTTGGCCGAGGCTATGTCTGTACGCCTTTCCCCCGATCGCTCTGCTCCCGGGAGTTCTAGAGAGAGTGCGCCAGGACGGGGTGTCCCTTCTTCTAGTAGCCCCGTACTGGCCGGGCCGAGTATGGTTCTCGGACCTGATTTCTCTCCTCGACGGCTCTCCCTGGGAGATTCCCGTCAGGAGAGATCTCCTCTCACAGGCAGGGGGCACCATTCTTCACCCCCGGCCGGAGCTGTGGAAGCTGTGGGTGTGGCCTCTGAGGGGGCACACCTCTTAGCTTCCGGTCTCTCAACTGAGGTTGTTGAGACCATCCTCCAGTCTAGAGCTCCCTCCACGAGGAAACTGTACGCCTTGAAGTGGAAACTTTTCACTTCTTGGTCCGGACACCGCCAGCAAGACCCAGTTAACTGCCCAGTTGGTTCAGTGCTGGAGTTCCTGCAGAGCCGGTTGTCTGCAGGGTTATCCCACTCCACCTTGAAGGTCTACGTGGCGGCCATTGCGGCCTACCACGCCCCTCTTGGTGGTCTTTCCGTGGGAAAGGACCCTCTTGTTACACGTTTCCTCCGCGGTGCTTTGAGGCTCAGGCCTCCGGTACGACCTCGTGTCCCTTCCTGGGACCTGTCGGTGGTGTTAGAGGCTCTCTGCAGGCCTCCCTTCGAGCCTGTCGAGGAAATTTCTGACAGATTCCTTACTTTAAAAACTGTCCTTCTTTTAGCACTTTCCTCCCTTAAGAGAGTTGGGGATCTTCAGGCCCTCTCTGTGGCCCCTTCCTTCCTGGACTTTGCTCCAGGTCTGTCTAAAGCTTTCCTTTATCCAAAACCGGGTTATGTCCCTAAGGTCCCCTCCTCGACACCACGGCCTGTCGTACTTCAGGCCTTTTGTCCTCCCCCCTTTCGGGACGCTGACCAGCAGAAGCTTAATTGTATGTGTCCGGTGCGAGCACTGGATGCATACGTCCACAGGGCTGCCAGGTGGAGAAAGTCAGACCAGTTGTTTGTCTGTTATGGCCCCCCTAAGAGGGGCCTCCCTGCTTCCAAGCAAACGTTAAGTCGCTGGGTAGTGGACGCTATCCTTTCCGCTTATGAGGCCTCTGACCTTCCTCCTCCTCTAGGGGTCAGGGCCCATTCGACCCGGAGCATGGCTGCCTCCAAAGCTTTTCTTGCTGGGGTTCCCATGCAAGATATTTGTAACGCTGCGGGATGGTCCTCACCTTTGACCTTTGTGAGGTTTTATGAACTTGACCTGCGGGTCTCGCCTGGTGCCTCTGTCCTTTGTCCTAGCACATTCTAGGCAGGGACTAGGGGTCTGGCGGCGTGGGCATCTCGTTCCCAAAGCGTTGTGACGCGGCTCGAGTTCCTAAAGGGGAACGTCTAAGGTTACGTATGTAACCCCGGTTCCCCGAAGGGAACGAGACGCCGCGTCTCGTAGCCATCCTCCTGCGTCCCTGCGAGCGCTGCTTCTCTCCTGGAAGCTGACGCTCGTTCTGGCGCACGTGCTTTTATGCTTCCTGGTCAGTGACGTCACCCGCCTATGACGTTTTGTTCTTCCATTGGTCTGATTGCACACGTGATTCAGAGCGCGGTCACGCTGAAGGCGTTCCCAAAGCGTTGCGACGCGGCGTCTCGTTCCCTTCGGGGAACCGGGGTTACATACGTAACCTTAGACGTTTTAAGTGAAACTGTCAAAAGCTGTCTGTAGCATCATTTGCTTGCCGTTTGTGTTGCTTTGAGCGGTTGTGGCATGTTGTTAGGTGGTTGTCTGAATGGTTGCTCAAAAGGAAAATAAATAAATAAATAAATAAAAATACTTTCTGTAATTCTCTGACCAAATTTTGTATGTAGCACAAACAATGTGGGACAAGTTGCACACTGAATGTTCATTGTAATATAGTGATACACACAGGTTTGCAAGCACTGCATGGTTAAAAGGCCCAAAATGTTTAATTATGTTTTTCATAATGATCTCTAATGAATGCTGGATCCAGTTATTTTCTAGTGAGTCAGGCGTATAAGATTGTAATCTTATAGTAATTACTTTCAAAAAGATAAAACAGACAAGCCACTCAATTTACAGCGTAACACAATATATTTGGCCTCTACATGACAGCCTCCTTTTTGTTGCTTGTAAATAATTGGTGAAAAGAAGCATTCAAGAAGCTGGCTTCTTACTGACAGATGGCTTTATGATGAAAAGTGCAAAATGGACTTAAATCTGATTGACTTTGCTCATGTTGAAACTAAAATACAGTATTATTGTATTGCATTGTAAATATTTTATTTTGTAGTAGACATATTGCTTTATGAAGAAAAAGTGGAAAACAGACATTTATCGTCAATTTTATTCTGTATTGTAATTTTTATTTGTCAAGCTGCATATTAAATGATATATATATATATATATATATATATATATGAAATTTACATAAAGTGACAAGCAGTGCTTAAAAAACTGAAGATAGTGAAACATTTCCCATATTTTTTTTTCTTTTTTCCTGCACAATCACAATTTAATTTAATTTAATTTAATTTTGTTTTGTTTTATTTTTATTTATTTTACTTTTGTACCTCATTATCACTGTATATGAACATTCACTAAAACAAATGTTTCTTAGTGGATCTTGGACTTTGAACTTTTGTTTGATGTTTGAACTTGCTTACTGAGAAACTATTTTATTTAGTGAAATTTTCAGTGCTTAAAAAACTGAAACATTTCACATATTTTTCCCTTTTCCTCTTTTTCTGCAGTCAGTTTTATTTTTTTTATTTTATTTTATTTTATTTTATTTTATTTTATTTTATTTTATTTTTTTATTATTATTATTATTATTATTATTATTATTATTGTTATTATTATTATTTAGCACTTTTGTACCTCACTGTCCCTGTATTTACTTTTATTTTTATTTATTTTATATTATTTTATTTTACAATTTTTTTTTTAGTACTTTTGTACCTCATTGAAAATATAAAAAAAAAATAGTTTCTTAGTGGATCTTGGACTTGATTGTGATTTGAACTTCCTTGTTGTTGTTTTCTACTATGTAAATTGAATCTGTGCACTCAGGAGATACTTGGAATTGTACAGGCTGATGCTAGCTTTCTTTTTTCTTTTCTTTTCCTTTTTTTTCTGCATAGTCACTTATGTTTTATTTTATTTTATTTTGTTTTAATTTTAGGTCTTTTGTACCTCATTGACACTGTATTTTGTTTTATTTTATTTATTTTTACTGTTTAGTGGGGGCACTTTGTACTTCTTTGTCACTGTATATGAAAATATTAAGTTAAAAATTGTTTCTTGTTTCTTAGTGGATCTTAGTGGATTATTTACTGATTTTTTCATAAGCTTTCTTTCTTTTCTTTTCATAAAGTGACAAGCAGTGCATGAAAAAGATAGTCCAAGATGGACCGAAACATTTCCTTTTATCCCCTTTTTTCTGCATTTTTTTATTTTATTATTTTATTTTATTTTTTGAGCACTTTTGTACCTCATTGTCATTGTATATGAAAATATTCAGTAAATAAAATGTTTCTTAGTGGATCTTTGACTTTGAACTTGACTGATGTTTGAACTTCCTTGCTGTTTTCTACTATGTGAACTGAATCTTTGCACCCATGAAATACTTGGGATTGGCGGCAGACTCTGTTTATATTTTTTAGCCATCAGAAATAAAGTGAATATGAAAAGAGGGAGTTTACAGTTCATTACAGAGGATTACTATCCTCTCAAAACATCGCCAGCACTCACTGGTTGAAATTCAAGAGGCCTCTGTGATGTCATTCAAAAAAGAAAGTCGTTTAGAGGTTTAAGCAGGATATTTTTGTGAACGGGAAGGTTATTAACACAGTAAACAGGGTGAATTTTGGGTTCAGACTTCCCACCCATTTTGATCTTTTTCACACCACAGCGTGGATGAATCTACAGGTTTCCTGCTCTACGTGTGAGTGAGCTCTCATCCTGGCTCAAACTCTGTTTCTATGAGCTCTGAGTGGGGATTTGAACTTTTAGATGAGTTATACGGTATGAGAATTGTTAACAAGAGAAGACTTTTGTTCAGAAACTCTTAACGCAGGCTGCAGATACAGTATGACGTCCACCCACAAACTGCATTGGACAACGTAGCCCTACTCCAGTCTGGCTTCTCTCTCCTTGATAATAGTATTTCTGCAGGAAGCGCAGGAGGAGAGATAGATAGATAGAGAGACAGGGAGATATGAAAAGGAGGAGGGGTTATCCATCAAAGGCTCCAACTAAGGTTCGGATCCTCCGTGAAGATTAGGAGTGTTAAAAAAGATGGATCGCTATTGTCACAGCTAAGCATCATCCCCAAATGCTTAAATTAAATCTAAAAATTCTCTAGGGTGGCCCAAATTACACCAGTAATAACTGCAGCAGGGCCAGACCAGACCAGCTTCACTCATTATTAGAACTGCACAGACAAGATTGTAAGCTTGACAAATTATTACCATTAACTTGTATTAACTCAATTGATATGTGACGGGGAAACTAGGGCGGCTTTGCATGTGTGTTTTTGCGTAAGGGTTGCTCATAAAACACTTTGTTCAGGAGGTCGTTTTTAACAATTCTAATGATTTTCCCTTTGGCGAACCTAATTTTCATTACACAATTTCAGAGATAATTGACCCTGTTGTGTGCCGCTGTCATTTTTGCTTCTGCTAACATTGTTTCACGCAGGACAATCAGTCACTCTCTCATGTTTAATTACAATCCATTCAAATTAAATGTGCTGTGCGTTTGTCAAGTTAAAACTCTCTCTATTCACTGTCTTTTTGTGGAAAAGAGCAGTGAGAACATTCTGCTCCAAGAAAGTCATACAGGTACATAACAATCTGAAAACCCTTGAAAACAAGTGCACTTGTTTACTACAATTCGTAAAATTATATTATATATTATGCAATATAGGTGCAAAGAGATAACACTTTAATGACTTTCTTTAAAGGGCAGTTCACCCAAAACTGAAAATTACTCCATTATTTACTCACCCTCAGGCCATTCTAGGTGTATATGGCTTTCTTTTTTCAGACGAACACAGGCCCGGCTCTTTCAAGCTTTATAATGGCAGTGAATGCACCCATTTGGGATTTTGAAGCAAAATAAAGTGCATGCATCCATCATAAAAAGTACTCCACATGGTAGTGTTGGGCATTATGCTCAATTTTCATATCATCCTATCCTCAGCCTGTGAGATCGCCCATATTATCATGCTAATTTATTTAATTATTCACTTAGTTTCACTCCCGGTACCATAAGTGAATGCAATTGTTACATCACTGTATGATGAATACATTTCTTACCCCTTATTTACACTAAACACCTCTGCGGCGTGAAGGGGGGGCATTTCCCCCAAAACAAGTTACTGTGCCCCCGTTTTCCATCCTCTCTCCTGCTTGCTGAACGGGATCAATTTCAAAAGTGAAAGTAAAAACCGGAAAAATCCTTGATTTCATTTTGCCGCACTGAGTAACCGGCAAAATACCGGACGTGGCGCATTTCATGGACGAGAATCCATGAAACGCATTATTAGAATGTTTTCCAAGACTGCATGAAATATTAAACCCATTTAAAAATCATAATTAAGCATAATTGTGAATTCACAAAAGCTATGATACAGTTAAATATATGCGATGCAGGTTTAATTGTGCGCTTTATTTACATGTGTGTAGGTTGCGTATGTGCTTGTCAGAGCGGCTCCGTTCACAGTAAATTCTGCTAGACTCGAACTGTTATCATTTGCATGTGTGGAGCGTCTCAAACTCCATCTCTTCATGTTGCTGTGAGTTTTACGTTTATTATAACACTTATCTGCGAACACAACGTGCGCCATTTCATCAGATTTGTAAGGTAAATCATTTATAAACCTACGCAAACACAGGAGAACGCATCACGATTTCAAAATAAAAGCTCAAACCCTCACTCTATTTACACGTTGAACTCTGTGTATTCTGGTTCAAGACAGTTAGCGTATGTCGAAAAACTCCAATCGTATTTTCTCCCTCAACTTCAAAAATCATTTCAAAATCATCCTACATCGCTGCAGAAGTACCGACCCAGTCTTTGCAAAGTGAATATGCAAAGACAATCAAACACTCTTAACAAAATAGGTAAAACAGCGATATAGGACGATTTTGAAGTTGAGGGAGAACATGAGATGGGAGTTTTTCGACATACCCTAACTGTCATGAACCGGAACAAAAACAGTCCAGGCAGAGTAAGACAAGACGAGCGTTTGGCATTAAAAAGTATATTGTATTATTGTTAAAATAACTGATCGTTACGCTAGATAAGATCCTTCTTTCTCGACTGGGATTGTTTACAACTGCATTTGGGATCATTTTAAGCCGCATTTAAACTGCATTTTAAAAAGTTCAAAATCGGGGCACAATTGAAGTCCATTATATGAAGAAAAATGCTGAAATGTTTTCCTCAAAAAACATAATTTCTTTACAACTGAAGAAAGAAAGTAATGAACATCTTGGATGACAAGGGGGTGAGTACATTCTCCTTTAAACAAGCATTAGATCAAGCAGTAAAGTGTAAAAACAGTCATCAGGCCATCGGCGCCCTCTGCAGGCCTTTGTTGTAATGCGTAATGTACACAGCTCTATTGTTTATAATACATTATGTATGTTAACAGTTTTGTTCAGTAAAATCATATGATTTTTTTTGCTTTTGATACTTTATTTAAACTATTTTTTGCCTCATTGCTATTATGTATGCATTTTTAAGTAATTTTAAAGGCTACCGTTCACTTACATCTATTTACAATTACATCTAAAAATTCATTATGATTATAGGGCCCTATGAAATCTGTTTTATTTCCAAATTCAGCTTTTTTTCCGTTTTAATGGTTAAATTATATTTTAAATAATCAGTTTTACAATTTTATTTTTACCAAATTCTGTTTTCCATTATTTTTCTGGATTCCGTTTTATTGGTTCCATTAAATTGTAATAATCAATTTTTTAGAATTTAGATTTTTTTTTTTTAGAATTTTAGAAATACTGTGCATTTACATATTTCTCATTTAAAATGGGAACTTAATCATTTAGATTAATCGATTACTCGATAAATTAGTCAATAGAATAAATAAAAATAGTTGTTAGTGGCCGCCCTATTCTAATTTGTGTCAAGTGTTTTGTTTTGCTCTCTCCTCTGCGCTTCCACGTTCATCACTTCTCACTGGAGCTTACACTTACACCTACACCTACGTCCTCCGCCATCTGCTGGAACGCCACTCTCTCATGAGTTTATAAAGTTTTAAATATAGGTATTTTTTTATACACAAACACACTGATTTGCTACATGCTGCACATTTTTGGGCTTCAAAATCTTAACAGCCATTCACTACCATTATAAAGCTTAGAAGAACCAGGACATTTTTTGAAATAACTCTGATTGTATTTGTCTGAAAGAATAGTCACATCACCTAGAATGACCTGAGGGTGAGTAAATCATGGGGTAATTTCATTTTTGGGTGACCTGTCCTTTTAAAAAGAGCTTTTATGGATGTCAAATTAAAAGTTTACTTTAAAGTACATTTGCAACAGTAACCTTTTTCTCATAATATAAAGTACAACTATTTTGATGTGATGACTAACTTTTTATAGCACCTGTAATGTCCTTGATGATTTAACTGACATTTACAGGCTAATATGTTTTAAATGTACTAAAATGCAACCTCAAATCTATTTCAAAAACATGACATACAAATGTTAATAAGTTTACCATTGTCAGTAAATTAGTACACTTTGATCATATTTCAAAGACATTCGAATTATAAAAGCTGTACTTAACTCCTAATTAAGAGGTTTTAAATAGGCACTCATTAATTTAAACCTAATACATTTTCATTTAATTAGAATTTATATGCAGTTAACTGTCTGAAATCCTTATGTTCAGTTCGCACTTGCATATACAAGTTTATCATTTCCATAGTAAGTACTAAAGTGTATTTTTCTCTCACAAAGTAGTAAATAAACAGTTTTAATTTAAGGTAAACTGTCACTTTTGTCTCTGTTGCAGCATTGTTTATTCTCAGATTCATTAGTTGACATGACTTACTGGTTTTGACGGTACGTCTTGCTGTACATAGGCAGTATTATAGAAACACAGGTTCTGTTGGCTGGTTCCAAGCCTCTGAGCATAACACATATCTTTGCGTTTGCACTGAACAGGAGTATGTCCTGTTCTTGTTTGTGCCTGACAGGTCTATATCCACCTTCGATGAAATTGTGAGTCTCATGGAAGTAAGTCTTTCCAATCGTGTGTTCCTGGATAATCCTTCAAGGCTTCACTATTCTGCTGCCATGACAATGAAACAAAATGCACTAACAGAGCTGGCACGGAGCATGCAGAGCCCTTGGGGAGACAGCTCAGTTTTTGACATGTTTCTGAGATGTCTGTAATCCAGTCTGGCAGCTGGCAGCACTCCTAAGCTAAGCTAAGTCCACCTTGCATTAGCATACATTTCCTTTGCCACTGAAATCAATATGAACAAAAGCTAATTACTAAGCCGTACGCTTAGCGCAGAAGGTGCTCGTCTGGCGGTGCCGGCTCAAAGGTCTAGAGAAGGTTGGATATGGTCTTTGCATAACTTCCTAATAGTCAAACTTGCTAAAGTAATTTTCGATTGGAATAGATCAGTGGCAGCCTGTGTGCTTTATGTCTGGCTCTGCAAATGCTATTCATGGCCTTAAAGGGATAGTGCACCCTGAAATGAAAAGTTAAAAGTTTTACCTTTGTGTGCGTGTGTGGAACACAAAAGATTGTTTCAATAGCATGATGTCCACAGAATGAAAATCAGTTGGATCCAGTGTTGTTTGGATCCTACAAGTCTACAAAATATCTTGCTTTAGAATATCAGGAAAAAAAAATCATAAATATCAGGGAAAATATTTAGTTAACCCACTTAACTGTCACCGTCCCACCTGTTGTTGTTTTTTTTTTTTTTTGTAATATTTTATCATAAATTACATATCATTTAAAAGCTTGGAAGCCCAAGAATCATCCTGTGAAAACCATTTCAAAATCAAAACTTTTGCGTTATCATGGAAATGGTACTTTAAAATTTTTTGACGGTCTCCTCACCCTTAGCGGCGGTGTCGAGTGTCATATTACAAAACGCATTATGTACAGTCGTTTAGAATCAAAACTTTTTATAATCTTGACAAAAAACATATCATTGGAAAAGTCTGAGTCTCATATTCAATATTTGGTGGTTATTTTGCGATAGAAGTAAAATTGAGAGAGAAATTTAGACATTTGTGACAGAAAAATGCATTAAAAAATTCTATGGAGTTTGGATGGCACCCGGTGGCTGTTTGTGGTCTTTCACAGGAACCTAATTTTTTTTTCATATCAACTTTAAATTTGGAACATAACTTATTTAGACATAAGGCTTGAATTTTATATCATTTTACAAAAAATATTTACATAATACATTTCATGAGGCTGCTTTGTGACCACTTGTGTTGTGAAAAGCACTATACAAATAAAAATGAATTGAAATGTAATTATTTTTAATTAAATTTATTTATTATTTATTTTTATCATTTTTTTTGGCTTCTGCAGAAAAAAAAAAGTAATACATTTATTTTGATTACATTTATTTATTATTTAAGTTTAATATATTTTTACCACTTACATTTTACCACTTACTTTCTTTTTCTTTCTTTCTTTCTTTCTTTCTTTCTTTCTTTCTTTCTTTCTTCATTTGTTTTATTTTTTTATTTATTAAATAATCTCTTACAAAAGTATTTAAATAATACATTTTATTATTTTTAGTTACTTTTATTTATTTATTTATTTATTTATTTTTGCTTCTGCGAAAAAAATAAGTAATTAATTTATTTTAATTAAATTGATTTATTGAGTTTATTACATGTTTTATCACTTACAGTTCACAACTCTTTCTTTCTTTCTTTCTTTCTTCATTTGTTTTATTTTTTTATTTATTAAATAACCTCTTACAGAAATATTTAAATAATTAATATTAATATTTAAATAATATTTTTGTTACATTTATTTATTTATTTATTTATTTAACTTCTGCGAAAAAATAATATTAAGTAATTAATTTATTTTAATCAAATTGGTTTATTATTTAAGTTTATTACATATTTTATCACTTACAGTTCACAACTCCTTTCTTTCTTTCTTTCTTTCTTTCTTTTCTTTTTTCTTTTCTTTTCTTTTTACTTTATTTATTAAATTATCTTGTACAAAAATGATTTAGAAAACATTTTTATTATTGTTAGTTTTATTTATTTACTTTGGCTTCTTCAGAAAAAAAGAATTAATATTAAGTAATTATTTTATTTTAATTACATTTATTTATTTTTTAGGGTTATTACAATGTTTACTACTTACATTTTACCACTTCTTTCTTGCTTGTTTTTTTTTTTTCTAATTGATTGATTGATTGATTGATTTGTATTTGTATTTGTATTTTTTTTTATTTATTTACTTCCTTACGGATTAAATATAAATTGTGATTACATTGATTTAACCACTGTTACTACTCAAAAACTATATTAAACTCTCTTACTCATATCTAGCAATTAGCAAAGTACCAGCTAGTCTTTTGATCAATAATATATGATAATTGGATGAACAATCCTGTTTGATAAATAATACATCCTGTCAGCTTGATGAAGATCATTACCGAGTTTGTGGGTATTTGTACCGGCATCCCAAACATTTGGCACTGTACATGCATCCCAGGCTTGTCCAGACAGCATTTCGGATGAGTAGACTTAAATTATCTCTAATGAAAATCTATGCCATTAGTACATGTGTAATTAGTGGCGAGCCTGTATTGAAACCCTTGAAAGCCATGGCCTTCTGGCTCTCTGCCTGCCCTTCTATAAGACAGTCTAAATCCTCATTAGCTGCATGGCGTCCTCCTTTATGAGCCCGGCCTGTTATGTTACACCTTTCATCTACTCTGCAGAGCCTGTCGGTGATCATTAATGGAGTTCTGAAGCTCTATTAGCTTTATGCTCATGATGAATTGATAAGATACTGTACTCAAGTGCCCTGTTGGCAATATCCTGTAGACGGACTTCTTATCTTTTTACTTTCAAACTCCTATTCTGTCTTTAACTGCTAAAGATGATTAGTAGGATTCTCCATTGTTGTTTGAAAAGTGAGAATGCAGGTCATGAATTCTTCTTAAAAGGAATAATTCATTCAGTTCATTCGTTTTGACATTTATGTTGCTTTTTTTTAAATTATTAAAGCTTGATGTTTTACTTTTACAGCATGCAGAAAGACATGCAGGTTGATTTTAAATGAGCTGCCTCTTTAAAAATCATTATGCAACAAATGTGTACATTTTGCCTGATTAGAGGGAGATTTCAAAAAGAGCCATGCCCAGGCCTCTTGGCTGACACACATACTGAAACTAATAAAACATCACCCGCTTCGGGTATTAGCTAGCTAAACACACACATACTGAACAAATAAATAAATGTGCTAAAATCTGGGCTCTGAATAATAATCGTGCAGTGCGTGATACTGAAGCATAGCTTTTTACGACATGTATCTAGGCTTTAATATCACTAATTTCTCTAATTCTCTAATCTCTGTTTTTAATTGTTTCTTTTAGAAAGCATTGAGATTAAATAGAGAGCAAGCCGACTTGTTTAAGAAATCTAATTCTTAGATTTTTAAATAAATTAATACTTTTCTTCAGCGAGGTTGCATAAAAGTGACTGTAAATACACTCATAATGTTTCTTTTTAAATAAATGATGTTCTTTTGAACTTTGCTCATCAAAGAACCCTGAACAAATTATCATGGTTTCCACAAAAATTTTAAAAAGCAGAACTGTTTTTAACATTGATGATCATGAAATGTTTCTTGAGCAGCAAATCAGCATATTAGAATGATTTCTGAAGGATTATGTGACACTATTGGAGTAATGATGTCATCACAGGAATAAAATACATTTTAAAATATATTCAAATAGAAAATGTTTAATTATACATCCTTGAATCTGATTGGCTGAGAGCAGTGCGATATTCTAGTGATAACAGAATTCCAACCGTTTCACTGTTTGTATCACTCCACTTGCAGTATTTCTCACAGCGAGTGTCATGGCAGATGCCTAAAGGCACTATATTTTTATAGATAATACAGTTTTTTGTGCCACAGAATGTAGTTTTTATAATAATGTACTTGCTTATCGTTCAAATATGCTGTTTGTTAATAAAGATATTTGAAAATTTGCTTCGATGTTTTTGGAGATGTGAGCTCCAGGGCGCCAGTGGCCGTTCAGTTCTCATGAACCCGCCGAGAGCAGCCTTACCTCGGCCAGATCTTCTGAAATTTGCTGCTGGCCCTGTTGACGTTATAGTGGTTAAACATGAGATGTACTTCGTTTTGAGTAAATCGAACGGCAGTTTTGGTCTCATTAATCTATTATTTGTTGTTTAACATTGTTATTTAATAAATAATATTTTATATAAATAATAGTTGTGCTTAATCATTGTATTTATTGCAGCGTGTGCGTTCATGATCATGAGTTAGTTTCATTACTCCACCATTACATAGCGACAAGAGACTGTTTTTGATTCAGCAATAAAGACTTTTATATTGAAAGAGACTAAAACAGGGTTGTAAAGCTATTTTTACATTCAACAACACCTTGTAAGACACAGTCAACAAATGCACTGAGCAGCGCTGTCATCAGAAATCACTCTTAACAGATGAAAGGATAGTATGACAAAGTTATTGCTTTCCATAGCGGACAATTAAACTAATGTTTTAAACTAATATGAATATGAGATTAAGCTGAAGAATAATACTCTCATAATACTCTACGACACATGAATACGGCAAGCTTTTAATACAGTACTTCAATAAGCTTTCAATGAAGCAACTCAATATTCCTTTGTTACTAGTTTTAAAGTGGCGCAACTGAGCTTCGGGTGTCCCATGTTCAAATCCTGCCTTGTGGACCTTTCCCGATCCCACTCCCTCTCTCTCTCTCCCATTTGCTTCCTGTCGTATCTCCACTGTCCTGTCGATGAAGAATGTAAAAACGCAAAAAAACAAAAACAAACTGTTACAGTATTTTTTTATTTAAAATGCAGCCTTGGTGAGCATAAGAGACTAACATTAATAAATCATAACAACTTTTGAACAGTAGTGTGTGTGTGTGTTGACAAGTATTGAAGAATATTTACACTGCTCTTTTCCATAAAATATTGGCTGTAGGCTCTCAAGCTCCAAAAAAAGCTTGTGTGCTCTATTTCAAGTCTGCATGTTTAAAATTGATGCATCATTTTTGGTTACAAGATATCCAAGAAACAATGCAGTCTGGCGTCATAGACATGACGCAAATGAGATTGAAACGAATTTCATAGAGATTTGGGTAAACGGTGACAGAGATGTCATTTTTGGCTGAAGTATCCCTTTAAATCTCCTGAGCTGCGAGCAACAAAATCTGACAAGACGATGTTGTTTTTACAGAATACTCTTGATAGTTGTTTAGAATAGCACTGGACGAATAATGCCCAGCAAATTGTGCCAAATTCCTCATCCACCATCTTGTGTGATCAGACTCTGTTTAGTATTTTTCGGTGATGGTGTTGTCTTTCGTATCCCGAGTGTGCCCAAGTGAGCCCGTCCCCTGATGAGAGAGAGCTCTCAGCTCAACACAGACAGAAGATTGAGAGGCAATGGGGTGACAGCTATTTGCATAATGCTGGGGGAAAAAGGAAAGTGCAAACAAGTCGTCTTGCCATCACTTCCTGCCTTAACCGCCTGCGTCGCTGGATGGCAAATAGCATCTCCCCTCCCTGCTTTTCTGTTTCTGATACTCTGTAAAAAAAAAAATAAAGGTTCTGAAAAAGGCTATTCACAGTGATGCCATAGAAGAACCATTTAGGATCTCCAAAGTGCCTGTTAGTGAACAGTCCTTAAAAGAACCTTTTTTTTTGTCAGTGTGAAGAATATTTTAATAATCTGAAGAACCATTTTCCTTTATAATAAACAATTTGTGCAATGAAAAGATTCTACACTCGTAACATCTTGACGTGTTGTCACGCAAGCCAGTCAGCAAAGAGCTTATTAACATGTCCAATCTGATACATCAGATTGTATCAGAAAATAGAGAAGAGTGTTATGATGTTTTTATTTATTAATGTTATTTCAAGTAGATTACATACAAAGTCAATGCAAAGATGCGAATTCTCACCGGTGACGCAAATATTCAGCGATTCACGATATTTGCCTCAATCACGACTTCCGTGCAAGTTGACAAATTTCAATTTGAGCGGGAAATTCACATGACGTGTTGTTGTGCAAGCCAATCAGCAAATAGCGATTGCTTATTGAAATGAGTGACACAAAAAATATCCCATGAGTAATCTAGAGTGAATAATGCAACGCAAATATTTGTATCACTTTAATTAAAGTGAATTTAAGTGTTTTTGCAAATAGATTACATACAAAGTCAATGCAAAAACACAAATAGACATGAATTTGTGCCGGGCAACATGAATGGCGCAAATTAGGCAACATGATTGCCGCGAATGTGCGATATTCGCCTCAATCATGTCTTTTGCGCAAGTTGAAAAAAATTAACTTGAGTGGGAAATTTGCATCTCGTGAGTAATCTAGAGCAAGTAACGCAATGCGAATATTCACTTTGCTTTAATTAAAACAAATTTAACTGTTTGTGTGAGTAGAATACATCCATCCATCCATCCATCCATTTTCACCCGCTTATCCGGAACCGGGTCGCGGGGGCAGCAGTCTAAGCAGAGACGCCCAGACTTCCCTCTCCCCAGACACTTCCTCCAGCTCTTCCGGCGGAACACCGAGGCGGTCCCAGGCCAGCCGAGAGACATAGTCCCTCCAGCGTGTCCTGGGTCTTCCCCGGGGCCTCCTCCCGGTGGGACATGCCCGGAACACCTCCCCAGGGAGGCGTCCAGGAGGCATCCGGAACAGCTGCCCGAGCCACCTCAACTGGCCTCTCTCGATGTGAAGGAGCAGCGGGTCTACTCCGAGCTCCTCCCGAGTGACCGAGCTCCTCACCCTATCTCTAAGGGAGCGCCCAGCCACCCTACGGAGAAAACTCATTTCGGCCACCTGTATCCGGGATCTTATCCTTTTGGTCATGACCCAAAGCTCATGACCATAGGTGAGAGTAGGAACGTAGATCGACCGGTAAATCAAGAGCTTCGCCTTACAGCTCAGCTCTTTCTTCACCACGACAGACCGGTACAGCGACCGCATTACTGCAGAAGCTGCACCGATCCGTCTGTCGATCTCCCGCTCCATCCTTCCCTCACTCATGAACAAGACCCCCAGATACTTAAACTCCTCCACCTGGGGAATACATACAAAGTCAATACAAAGATGCAAATTCACTCCAGGCGATGCAAACTGAGCAACACAAATGAAGCAAATTGGGCAACGTGATTGCCGCGGATGTGCAATGTTTGCCTTAGTGACATTTTGTTGCGCAAGCCAATCAGGAAAGAGCTTACTGACATGTACGGTTGTATCAGAAAATGGAGTAGAGAATTACTATGTTTTTATTTGCACGAGTGATGCGAAAAACATCCCACGTGTAATCTAGAGCAAGTAACGTGATGCGAATATTTGCTTTGCTTTAATTAAAACGAACTGAATTATTTGCACGAGTAAAATACATACAAAGTCAATGCAAAGACGCAAATAGACCTGAATTTGCGCTGGGCGACACCAATGACACGGATTAGGCGAAGAAATTGCCGCAAACGTGCGATACTCAGCTCAACTGCGTCTTTCACACAAGTTGAAAAATTTCAACTCGAAAGGGAAATTCGCATAACACATTATTGACACATCTGGTTGTATCAGAAAATGGAAGAGAGAGTATTATGATGTTTTTATTTACTAGTGATGTGAAAATATCCCACGACTAATCTATAGAGCGAGTAACGTGATATAAATATTAACTTCGATTTAATTGAAGCAAATGTAATTATTTGTGCGAGTAGATTACATACAAAGTCAATGCAAAGACATGAATAGATGCGAATTCGTTACGGGCAATGTGGATGATGCAAACTGGTTGACATGATTACTGCTAACGTGTGATATTCGTCTTAGCAAAGAGCTTATTGACACATCTGGTTGTATCAGAAAATGGAGGAGAGAGTATTATGATGTATTTATTATTCGTGAAAATATCCCGTGAGTAGTCTATAGCAAGTAATACAATGTGACTATTCGCTTCGCTTTAATTAAAGCAAATTTAATTACTTGTACATTGCATGAGTACATTACATACAAAGTAATGCATGCAAGTAATGCATAGACATGAATAGACGCAAATTCGTAACAGGCAATGCAGATGATGCAAATTGGTCAACGTGATTACCGCTAATGTACGATATTCGTCTCAATCACGTCTTCCGTGCAAGTTGAAAAATTTCAACTTGAGAAATCTGTGTGATGCCTTGTCACGCAAACCAATCAGCAAAGAGCTTATTGACACATCTGGTTGTATCAGAAAATACAAAAATAGTGTTTTTATTTGCGTGAGTGATGTTAAATCCTCCTGCGAGTAATCTACAACAAGTAATTTGGTGCAAATGTTTGGTTTACGTTAATTAAAGCGATTGTAAATATTCACATGCGTAGAATTCACACAAAGCCAATGCAAAAATGCAAATAGACATGAATTTGCATTGAGCAACATGATTGCTGCGAACATGCACTGGGCACATGGAATTTGCACTGGGCAGCATGATTGCTGCAATATTCGCCTCAATCATGTCTTTCACACAAGTTAAAAAATTTCAACTTGAGGGGGAAATTCGCATGACGCATTGTCGTGCAAGCCAATCAGCAAAGAGCTTATTGACATGTCCAGTTGTATCAGAAAATGGAGGAGTAAATTTATGACATTTTCATTCACACTAGTGATGCAAAAATATCCCTCAGTTAATCCAGAGTAAGTAACATGATGTGAATATTTGCTTCGCTTTAATTAAAGCAAGTTTAATTATTTGTGTGAGCAGACTGCGTACAAAATCAATGCAAAGACGTGAATAGACGCAACTTTGTGACAGGCAACGTGGATGATGCAAATTGGATGATGCAAACCAGGCGGTAAAGAGCTTATTGGACGTCCGCTTGAAAATAGAGGAGAGAGTGTTATGATGTTTTTATTCGCACAAGTGACACGAAAATATCCCATGAGTAGTCTAGAGTGAGTAACGCGATGCGAATATTCACTTCACTTTAATTATTTGCACGAGTAGATTACATATAAATTCAATGCAAAGACATGAATTTGTGACGGGCAATGCGAACGATGCAAATTGATCAATGTGATTACCGCTAATGCACAATATTTGTCTCAATCACGTCTTCCGTACAAGTTGAAAAATTTCAACTTAAGAAATTTGCTTGATTAGCTGGTTCAGGTGCGTCTAATTGGGGTTGGAGCTAAACTCTGCAGGACACCGGCCCTCCAGGACAGAGTTTGGTCACTCATTGCTTTATAAGAACTAGTTTGGGTTCCTCCGAGAACCTTTCAGTTATTAAAATGACTTTTTTCTTGAATGCCTTCAATGCCAAGTAGAAACTTTATTTTTAAGAGTGTAATGACTAGTGCTGTAGACAAGACATGCATCATGTAACAGTCCGTAAATTAGTGGGTACTCTTTGAGCATATTTAAAGCCATCTGTGTTTCAGTCAAAACCCATCCCTGCGGAGACACAGGGGAATGTTTTTTTCCCACCAAGTAAACCCTGACATGAAAAGCCAGCCTACGTCAACATGCTAAGAATACGCTACAGGGCCGCGCTGTGTGCGCGTGGTTAAGGAGAAGCTTTGGAAAGGCTGCGTATCGATTGTGCCGAGTGGATTGTGTTTGAGGCTGTAGGCGCTGCAGAATCTGAGGTCCCCGCTCTTTCTTGTCACAGCTCAGCTCCTTTTAATTAAATGGCTTGCAGTCGTGGCTGAGTGTGAATGTGAGCGACGAACGCACGGACGGAGTCGGCGTCACTTCTCTAGCCCCCTTCCCTTCGCTTGACCTTTCCTCATTTACCCCCGACGCTGCCCCCTGAGCACTTCTTTTCAGAGTCTTAAGGGTCTTATTTCCATTTTTCCTTTCACCTTAATTTACCCAGCTGCTTTTGTTAGACTTCTTCAGCGTCGCCACGCTCGATGTCTCACGGCTCGCGGGTTTACCTGACCTTCTTTATAGCAGCCTCAGGACTGAGTCGGTTTCATTCTAGCCGAGCAGGGATCATTACCGTGCTGTTGATTTTGTTGCCGTACGTAGAAATCCTTCATATGAGACTTTATTAACATAAGTACTGCCTTAGATGTGTTTTGGCCATTGCCTGTGGCCATTGAGAGACATATCCACGGAGCATGTGTGCTTTGAATGGGTCCAGGGAGAGTCCTTTGCAGCTGGAAGCTATGGCCTACTCAGAAATATTCACTGGAGAGCTGAGATAGATACATCAATATACATAATGAACTTGGTGTCCGTGCGGAGTTGGGGCACTTAATTAAGCTGTCTTAAAATGGTCGGCTTGCCAATAATGGATGCAGAATAACAATGGAAATTTACTGTCTTATTTCAATACTGGAGTCAATCGGTGCATGTGTGATTGCTGTGTGTGGTGGCTTTCTGAAATCAGCAGGACAAGCTGCAATTCATACAATGGTTTATGGGTTAAACACATTTGAAACATCATTATCTTACTGCATCTTACTGCAACAAGAAAACAGTATTATAATATTGTTGTACGCTGTGTTTGTTAACACATTATTTATGAAATCCAAGCCACATCAGTAGTTAAATTATAAAATTAACAAACAATCAAAAAAACTAAAAATTAACTGACTTTAGAGTTAAAAATGACACACTTGATATAATAATAAGAATAAGAATGATAATAAAGTATTATTATTATTATTAAAAATATTTTTGAATCCATATCAATAAATAAATGATGATTTAATAAAAATACTACTACTATAAATAATAATAAATATAATATAATATAATATATATAATATAATATAATATAGTACTACTACTACTACTACTACTAATAATAATTATTATTATTATTGTTGTTGTTGTTGTTTTTGAATTCATATCAGTAGGTAAATTATGAAATAAATAAATATATTTTAGTTAAAACTGACTTGATGATGATGTAGTAATAATAATAATAATAATAATAATAAATTATTATTATTAATAATTATTGTTGTTGTTGTTCTTCTTCTTCTTATTATTATTATTACAAATATTTTTGAATCCATAGCAGAAGGTAAATTATAAAATGGATAGACTTTAGAGTTAAAACAACACACTGTAACAACAACAACAACAACAACAACAACAACAATAATAATAATAATAATAATTATTATTATTATTATTATTATTATTATTGTTATTATTATTATTTAATCCAAATAAATAGACTTTGCATTTAAAATGAAACACTTCATGATATATTAAATATAATAATTATTGTTATTATTGTTATTACAATTATTTTTGAATCCATATCAGTAGGTAAATTCTAAAATAAATGGACTTTAGATTTAAAAAAGCACACTTCATGATATAATAAACAATAATAATAATAATAATAATTATTATTATTATTATTATTCTTGTTGATGTTGTTGTTGTTGTTGTTATTGTTATTATTATTACTATTGAATCCAAATAAGTAGACTTCAGATTTAAAATGACACGCTTGATGATATATAAAATATAATAATAATTGTTATTATTATTGTTGTTGTTGTTGTTGTTGTTGTTATTGTTGTTATTGTTATTATTATTATTATTATTATTATTGAATCCATATCAGTAGGTAAATTGTAAATATATATATATATATATATATATAGACTTTAGAGTTAAGAATGACACACTTGATGATACACTAATAATAAAAATAATAATAACAATAATAATATGTATTATGTAAACTATTAAAGTTATTATCATCATTCATTATTTTATTAATCTTCAATTAGTAGTCAAGTTTTAGATCTGAAAAACCAGAGAAAATGATCCATTAAACCATATTAGTCTCACACATTTGTGGTTGCGATTTATATTTGTTGTTTTTATACAAGTTTTCCCTAATAAAACAGCACAAAAAGATGTTTGAACTAGGCTGTTGAGATGCCAAGTCGTCTCCAGGCGTGCACTTATCCGTGTCTCTTAGAATGACCATTTTCTTTTCACGACACTCTGTTAGCCAGTCAAAATGTCTCTCACAGTTAGTTTTGCTCAAATGGAGCACTTGCCTAGACTTTTTTTGATCTCTCAGCCAAATGAGAGGTGTCTTTTCCAAGGAGCAAGTGTTTTCTGGCTACTAAAACAGTGTGAAGTCTGTTATCTAGGTATGTTGAGGAGCACAGTCTGTGTATTCCGCTGTTCTGCTTCTTGATTGCAGGGCACAGCAAATGGGCGCTCACTTAAAACCTTTAATGGCAACCCTAAGGTTGTAACTTGCTGTGAAAGCTACAGCTCTTTATTTGTGGCTTTTCCAAGTGCAGCTCTTACTGAACTTTTCCACACTTGGGAAGACGAATGCGAAAATGTGTAGTGACGTTCCTTTCTTTTCGGTTTGTGTGGGTATGGCCTCACTTGTAGAGTCCCTAGGTTTCTATTAAGAAACATATTTACCGTATGAATAGTGCTAAAAAATAACACACATCAGTGTCCTTTCCTTGCAGAGCACCAGATACTCAACAAGAAATGCAGTGCATAATCATTGATGGCATAGGTTTTATTATTGTGATGTTTTTATCATCTGTTTGGACACTCATTCTGACAGCACCCATTCAAAACTAAAAAACAATGTTAATGGAATCTGAATCATTAAGAGAATTTAGAACCAGAACTAGAATTGTTAATTAATTAATTTATTTTTTAAGATTCTAATGTCTAGTTGTGCTGTAATACTTATTGTTTGTGAACGCGTAAGCTCAGCTCTACAAATGCCTAGAACGTGTAGATTGTAGAGCTGATTTAATGCTCTTTTCCTTCTCTTGGCAAGCAGTTCTCATTTTGTTAACAGTGGTTACAGTTGATTGGTGCCAATGAAAGAAAGCAAGACTGATTAAGGCAACATATTGCAGCACTGAACACTTAATGCACTCTGGATGGATGTGTACACATGCTAGCAGGTGCTGACTCTGCAGCCCGGTGTGTATGCGGTATTGCCACCCATCAAGAGCTGACCACTGACTCATTCAGAGCCTTTATGAAACCGAAAGGTGTTTGCTTAGCTTCAAGATGAATGTCTTCCATTATGAAAATGGCTACTGCTTCCTTTGGGAATATGCTGAGTTTGTTTAAGCATTAAGGCACATAAGACCTCAACGTAGGTATTTCTTTGAGTTTCAGATAAGAGATACTGATTGTTTTTTTGTTTTTTGTTTTCTTTTAGTGAGAAGCAAGAGAGCATTCATATACAGTGGTATGTGAAAGTTTGGGAACTACTAGCAGAAACTGTGAAAATTTGAATAATTTTCACAAAATAAAAGAGATCATACAAAATGCATGTTATTTTTTATTTAGTACTTTCCTAAGATATTTTACATAAGAGATGTTTACATATAGTCCACAAGACAAAAAGAAAAAAAAATCTGAAATTATTAAAATAACCCCTTTCAAAAGTTTGGGAAGCCTTGGTTCTTAATACTGTGGTTACCTGGATGATCTACGTTGTTTTTTTTTTGTGATGGTTGTTTATGAATCCCTTGTTTGTTCTGAACAGTTAAACTGAGCACTGTTCTTCAGAAAAATCCTCCAGGTTCTACAGATTCTTCCGTTTTCCAGCATCTTTTGCATATTTGAACCCTTTCCAGCAGTGACTATGATTTTGAGATACATATTTTCACACTGAGGACAACTGAGGGACTCAAACACAACTATTAAAAAGGTTCAAACATTAACTGATGCTCCAGAAGGAAACACAATGCATTAAGAGTTGGCAGGGTGAAAACTTTTGAACAGGATGAAGATGTCAAAATTTTTTCTTAATTTGTTGAAATATCATTTTTTTCACAGGGTTATTTTAACAATTACAGCTTTTTTGTCTTGTGGACTATATGTAAACATCTTCTATGTAAAATATCTTACTTAGGACAGTACTAACTAAAAAATAACATGCATTTTGTGTGATCTCTCTTATTTTGGTAAAATTATTGTCAGATTCTGCAAGGGGTTCCCAACTGTCACATGCCACTGTATATCAGAATATTCACATTTCCACTATGCCTTTTTTTTTTTTTTAAAGAAATATGTCTTGAACATCAAATCAGCATATTAGAATGATTTTGAAAGGATCGTGTGACAAAGAAGACTGGAGTATTGCCAAGCTCACATCTCCGAAATCGTCAAAGCAAATTTTCAAATAGACTTTAACCTTGTTAACAAACACGTATTTGAAGTCTAAACAAGTACATTCTTGCCTAAAAACTCCTAAAACTAAATTCTACTCTATTTATAGAATCATGGTGGATTTGGGCATTCACCATGACACTTACTATGAGAAATACCACAAGTGGATTGATACAAACGGTGAAACGGTTATAGTTCCAATTTCACTCGAATAACACACTCCTCTCAGGCAATCAGATTTGAGAACCGGAAGGATCTCACAAAACATACTCACAAAATATACGTGTATGTTATTTTATACAATACAATATAATAACTATTTTATACAGGAGTGTGTTCAAGAGCTTAGTAGTTTTTGTATCGAGAATGGTAACATTTTCACTGGTATTTGTATCTGAAACTTTTATATTGTGACAATGTCCCACAGCTTCATCAGCCATTGTAATTAGCTAATTTGACGAACATATTGTGTTGCCGTTGTTATTTCAGAACAATTGAGACCGCCCAGGTGTGCCTTTTGTTTTCATTCCTATGAATCAGTATTTATCCGACTGCACCTGACAATAATCTCCATCTGTCTCTGAATCTTAAAGATCTAGAAGACTAGAAGACGAACACTGTCAAATAATATCCACATCATTATCCATTCTGCAACTAGTCCAAAAGTTGGTTCTGAAACAGATGGCTGTGAATGCAGGAGGTGCATTTGTCCACATGCCATGTTCTTGTTATTGCCCACTTATGGAAACTAATTAGGTATCTGTGCCATAAGTAAATCTGTGCCATAAAATTCTTTTGATTCACCAGACAAATGTTTTTATCATTTTCAGAAGGTTGGGTTTTTGTTTTCAACAGCGCCAGCTAAGGAATAAGAAGCGATGAAAACGCACCGTGCGATAGATCAGGATCATAATGACGTTTCAACGAGAGAACATCGAAAGTCTGCTTTTATTGATATTAGAAAGCATCAAAAACCAATTGTAAAACATGTAAATGGTTTTATAAAGCACCTGCTCTTAATAGCGGTTATATCTCTGACAGTACAGATGAACAAATGAGCAAGACATCCATTCATTTGGAGGCTGAGTGTATTTCATTCTCGTTGCGGTGAAGTTATTGGGCCGTTATGGCCTTCCTGTACGATAAATTGGAATATAATGGTGGGGGAGTACAGATTCATTAATTATATTAGACAGTAAAAGCCTATCTAAGGCTGCTTTATCAGCGTGATACAGTGTCTATGAATTCTGCTCGGTTTATACCTGAATCGTGTTTTTATTTTATTTCAGAATCGGTGTGTTTAACCAGTGCCCTCTCGAAATGTTCTCGTCAATGCCAGTATGCCAGAGATGAAACTGCGCGGCTAAAGGGTTTAATTTGTTTCCTCGTAATAGTTTTTTTTGCATAGCTTTTATTCAACTAATTGGTTATGCAACTAATTTTCTCTCATTCAGAACCTCCAGTGCAGCAAAACCTTCAACTTGCTTTGTTTACAGAACTAGGTCAAGCATGCACTTGAAGTAATACACATAAAAAAAGACAGTGTGGCATCTTTGAAGGATTTTTGAGTTATTTTCACCGTATCTGCACTTGTCACAACAGTTTATGTCAAGCTTTCAACATTCCTGCGTTTTAAATGGAAGGTGTGGTACAGCCACTTTCACAGACTTTATTTAGAGGTCTAAAACGGGCCCCGTCAACAGCTGAATGAAAAGCCCCTTCAAAGATTTTTTATCAATAATGCATCGTTTGTCATTTTAATAACTGATTTATTAATAATCCTACTTTTCAGTAGGCCAATTGACTTGAAACGTGGGTCAGGTCAGTTTGAATATTTGATTATTGCCAGCTGGGCCAGTAGAATGACAAAGAAAGAGTTGACTTCACTTCTTTACTTAAGCAGAGAAATTTGAAGAATCAAAGGTGCTTTTTCCTCTTTGAAAAAGTTTTATGAGAGAAATTAATAGTGCTCTTTATAGCATTTTTTTTTTTGAATTTTGACAAAATGATCCATTAACATCAATTATGTTTTTGGCTAGTGCAAGACCGACTTGAAAGTTTTAATTCACAAGGATCAGGTTCATTTTTTTTTTTTTTGCCATTTTTCAGTTCGACCAAGTTACTACAGTAATATTATACTAATAATAACAATAATGATAAGCAATTATGGTGCACTTTTCTAGTGTTCAAGGTACAAAAATATTCATAAATAGGTCTGTTGAAACTCAATGGGCTCAGGGGAGACAAGAGAGATGCGGACTCCCACTGTAACTTTACCTGGTGGTGTCGCTATTGTACAGTGTTTCTTTAGTAAAAACGAAAGATTTATACACTTTTAAAATGGTCATCGGATGCCCATTTTCCACAAGCTGATATGATTCTTTAGGGTCTTAATGAAAAGTCTATAATATACTTTGGTTAAAAATTCTCAATGGTTGTGTAAAACAACACCCTTTTTACCTTGTCAAAATCAGCTCTGCAAAAATCATCTCATTCTGGTCGAGGTTCCTTTAAATGCAAATGAGCTCTGCTCGCCCCGCCCCTTTCTTCTCTCTGTTGAGAGACGAGACCGTTTACTTTTTTACAGATTTTACAGATTAATTAAAAACCACTGCATGGATTTTTATCATTATAGGGTAGATTTGTAGATACACTGCCAACACACATTAATGTTCAAACAACATGTAAAAGTGAACTTAGCATCCGATGACCCCTTTAATGTTATGTTTTGTAATATTGGCTTTGTTTTATTTTTGTGCTATGATTTTGTTTTGTTCCAATACTTTCAGGAGACACTGCCTCCCTTGCCTCCTCAGAGGAAGCTCCCTGGCATATGATGAAAACTGTTAGCCATACGTCACATTTTCAGAAATCTTTTTTCCTGAATACTGCATATACTGCTGTAGGTGGGAAGTAGGCATATTTGGATGCAGGATTTAGAATTGCGATGTAAGAACTTCAATCTGGAGCCGCTGGATAGTACGCTTAACTCCACACTCTACTTTCTCAACTCTTTGAAATAGTAAATAGGCTTAGAATGGAGATGCAAAGTGCAGTGTTTTATGAAAAAGTTCTCTCCATACTTATTAATATGAAGACCTAAGGATGTTTTTAACCAGCGGTTGTTAAACTCTTTGCTTGGCAGGGAATATTTGAAACACTTAAACGGTACAGTCAGAGCGTTTCCAGAAGCCTGTCTGTACTCGCCATATTAGCTGTCCAGTCAGAGGAGGCGAGCAGAGATCGTGCCCCTTGTAGATCATGTCAGAGAAAGGGCACATGAATGTTCCAGACCCGTGGTGATTTCCAAATGGCAACCGTGACCTTTAGATGGGGGTAAGATAAACAATTGAAGGAGTAATAGGCTGAGTGTGAAATGAGTGAGTAAACCTGACATTACACACCATCTGCTTTTGGAGCAGATGGCAGCGACTGAGATTCACCAGTCGCACTGTTTTTTACAAAAGGAAAAAGATACAATGTTGTGATCTGGCTGAATCTTGAACGCCTGCCTTTGCTTGTTCTTGATACAACCAGGGAGGATCTCCTGTTGGCAAATATGCCGTAAAACACACAGTTGGCATATACGCTGTTTCACACAGTACATTTATGGACTTGGATTCATCTGGAGACGTCCTGGCATACCAAACGCGTGCAGATTTGGCTGTCTGTGAGGATTTGTACAGGCTCACAAAGACATTTCTTCACAGCGAATCTTTATTGTAAATGTGGGTTTGCTTGCCATTTGAGTTCTGAAAGAGTCAAGACAGCCCTAGAACATGTAGTCAGGGATGGACAGGCTGGGGAGCAACCAGGACTCTTCCTTGTGGACTGGTTGTCTTGTGTGCCAGCCTAGATGTCAAAACCCAAAATTGCCAGGCCAGACTGCTGCCGTTGCTGTTAAAAAAGTTACAGACTCTGTATTTTTTGTCAACTTGCAAGATATGACTCCAAGGCCACTCATTGGTGTTGTTGTTGTTGAGCTTGTTCTGACTATAATAATAATAATAATAATAACAACAATAAATCATTGTAAAATAACCCATAATGTTTTTTTTCTTTATTAATTTCCAGTGTGTTTTTTAGGTATAAAAATCACACTTTTAAAATGCTCAAATATTCATTTTTTTCAAGACCATGAGAACCCTAGTTATTTTTTGAAAAAAAGATAAAATAAATAATCTTGATAAAAATATAGATTTGTAGTAGTTTTACCAAATCTGTGTTTTTTTTGTCTTATATTTTAGTCCCCCTAGTGGGCCCTAGCCCCTGTTTGTCACAGTTGTGTGGGAATGATATGATGAAAAGTCTTTAATAACTCCACAACAGGGTACATCCAGACAGGTAAGCCAGGGGAACACACACACACTGACATAATGTTAAGGTCTGACGACAAACAATGAACAGAATCCAACTTATAAAGGAGTGCTAACGATACAAAGACAGGTGTGGGTGATAAACCAATAATGACTTAACAAGGAACGGAACAGGAAAGACCATATATGGACACAAGAGGGAGAAACCAACAAAACAGTCCAACGGGGGTGTGACAAAGGGCAAAACCAACACAAACAGTCCAAGGGGTCTGACACTGTTGAGAATTACCAGGGTTTTCCAAACTTTTTGTTGCTAAGGGCCCCCAAATATCATTAGTAACATGCTAAAACCTATTAGCAGTGTGCTAATAATGCCAGCAACATGCTAATCATGTTAGAAACATATTAGTGACATGCTAATCATACTAAACATGCTATCAACGTGTTAATCATGATAGTAGCAGGTTAGCAACATGCAACTGTGTTACTATGTTAACAACATGCTAGCAACAGATTAGCAACATTCTAACAACATTCTAATCATGTTAATAAAACACAATATCAACATGCTATTCATGTTAGCACTGTGTTAACACACAAATTATGCTAGCAACATGTTAAAACGTGTTAGAAACATGTTAAAAACATGCAAATCATGCTAAAACATGTTAGAAATATGTTAACAACATGCTAATCATGTTTAAACATGTTAGCAACATGCTAGTGACATCTAACTTTATCTAAACTTTCAAACTTCAAGGTTTTGAACTGCTTCAAAATTTCAGGCTAGGCTTTCTCAAGCCAACTTTGAAGTTAGTTCACAAACTTTACGTATTATTGTCACTACTATTCTTATTTTTATTTATTTGCATTGTGCTTAGCACCCGCCTGCATTCCTGCACGGATCGCCAGATCAAAGTTTAGAAATCCCTGTTCTAGACTATTAGCATTAGCTTAGCATGGAAAGCTAATGTACTCATTACAATGCATGACATGAAACAATTTCTTCTTGACAAAACTCAGTTCAAAACCCCAACTTTTTTCTGATCGATTCTGATCATACAGTGAGGCAGAAAATATATGATCTGTAGCTCTATGTCCAGTGTCCAGGCTACACATGCTCTATCAATCTCCTCATGAATACTTTATTCTTGTAAAAACAACCAAGATGACTTGAAGAACAAATCAAATATCATGTATATGTTTTGTTAAATCATTTATGTAGTGGTTTCATGTTTCATCTGTCAATGTTTTTTTAGCTTTTTCCTGATCAGAGGGCCTACCGTTATAATTTTTGTCTCACTTCATGTGAATTCAAGTGACAGCCCTCTCCAACACTTAAGTTTATGACTGTACTCATGCAGTGATAACAGTTAACCACACTTCACTCCATCCACTAATGAGATTTCATTAAGGTGAGAACATTGCGCTGGCCTCCTGCACACGGGAGCATCTTCCATTCACACTCCACACCCAACATGCTAGCTCATGTCTCATCTGCTTGCGGCTTTGATCAAGCCTCCAGCATCTTGTGGATGCAATATAGGGGCATACACAGGCTCTCTCTGTGTTTGAAAGCGAGAGAAGTTTTGAGTGGGTCAGTTTGAGCCGAGATTTCATAGTGTTATTTAGAAATTTAATGAGACTTCTGTTCTGCTTTCCAGACTTTGCCCATTGATTCCCTCCTGCGGACAATCCATCATCTTTTCTATACAGCTCACTACATATCAATCCTTTGGAATTCTTACTATTAACCTCTTTTCCAGAAGGGGGTTTTCAATCTCTTGAAGTAGTTTCAAAATCTGCTTGTGTGTGTTTTTTTTTTTTTTTTGGAATGTTTTTGTATGTGGGTAATTTTAGCATACAACACAATCAAGCGTGAAACCCTTGAAATGACATTCCAGTATAAATAATAAAAAAAAAAAAATAAAATAAAATAAAAAGAAATGTAAAAATACAGTAGATTTTATTGTATGTGTATAGCGAGAGAGAGAAAAATAGTATTGCAATGTAAAATAAAAAATATATATATAAAATAACAATTATGTATATGTAATTATATCATTTTATATTTAATTTTCATTTTAAATGGCAATATATAAAATCTATTGTATTATTACATTAATTTTTAATGTATTTTTCAACTTCAATAAAACCTAAAATAAGTAATTGAATATCATAAAACTTATATGTGTGTGTGTGTGCGTGTGTTTGTGTGTGTAATGGAATTAAAAAAATTAAATAATAAACAATTATATATATATATATATATATATATACATACACACACACACACACACACACACACACAATAAAATCTACTGTATTATTAAATTAATTTTATTATAATTTAAAATCTAATAATGAAAAATAAATAAATACGAATTATTAAATACATGTATGTATGTGTTTGTTTGTGTGTGTATATAATTGAATAAAAAATAATAATAAACAATTAAATACAATTATATAATGAAATAAAAAAAAATAAAAATATATATATAAATAAAATAAACATATATATATATATATATATATATATATATGTACATATATTTACATATATATATACCAAACACCAAACACACACACAGAGAGAGAGTTTATGGTTTATGAATCATGGCAACACAGTTATGAAATTGCATTGTATTACACAGAAAAGACATATTTTGGGGTCTCAATCAACAGCACTTGTGGCCTAATTTAAAAAAAAAAAATAAGAGAGAAGTGGAAATTATATTTTGTGGTAATAAACATGTAAGCCATTAATGTTATTGAACTTTTAACTTGAACCTTCAATGTTCCTTTAGATATTATGCAACACTATAGTCAGTTATCACTCATTTTCATTCAGCATAAAGACATCAGGATGTCAAATCCAAACTATGGCCTAATGAAGCTGACGTCAAAATGAGATTTCCAGAGCAGAACCTCTGCTTTAAAGCAATCCAATCTGAAGTAATTACTCACAGGCTGGTGTGATCCCAGCGTGAGCCGGGCTCAAGGCATTAGTCTCTGCTATGTTCACCTTGTTAATTTCACCTTCTCATGACAATCTAATACAGCTGAATTGGACTCTGAATTAATAAAGGCTCAATAAAGGTTAGATCAACAGGAGGAGACAAGCCCACAATGAAACCTTCACAAATGTAGCAGTGCAAACCAAGGGCTTTGTGGTACTTCTCAGGCTTTTAATGAACACGGGGCAGGGTTTGCTTAGGTGCTGGAAAAAGTCAAAAGAGCCTAGGGACAAGCATCATTATACAGCACGAATTTGCTTTGCTTTATTAGTACAAGGGCTGCGTTAATAGGACTAGAACTTGAGAATATAAGGATTTGATATTCCCCCCACGCTCTCAAATACGCAATAATTGGTGTGATCAGTGACCTTGCTAGAGTCATGTCTTGAATTTTATCTCACCTGACAGACATTCAAGACTTCAATCAACTGAACGTTGGACTTCAATTGACCAGGTGCAAATGTCTCTTCGAGTAGTCATCATCTAAGATGGGTTTTGCCAATGACTGATGTGGATAGAGTTCAGGGTGACCAATATCTTACATATGATATCATACAACTAAATAAAATAAGGTGCAACCAATATCTGACATAATACATATATAATATCATACAACTAAATGAAATAAGGTGCAACGGTCAAATTCTAGTAGATGAAAAAATCTCATCTTTTATATCATATAAACCGTTCAAAAGAGACTTGCCTAAACTTAAGTTGCTTGTTTGGAGATACAGTAGTATGTGCTTGATCAATGCTATTTCAACCTCTTTTCATACAGTACATATGTCATAATTGTAGGGTCAGTAAGATTTAAAGGGGTCATATGATGCGATTTCATGTTTTCCTTTGTCTTTGGAGTGTTACAAGCTGTTTGTGCATATATAAGATCTGTAAAGTTGCAAAGATTAAAGTCTCAAACTCAGCCACACCTTCCTAAAATGGCTCATTCAAACACACCCCCAAAAATCTATGTCACTGTGTGGGAAGATTTGCATAACAGCGCCCAAATGTATACGCAAAGAAAGAAGTCGTGACTATTATTCTCACTGTAGTATTGTTGCAGCTGCCGCCATGTTGTAAAGACGCTGTATGTTTCGTTGAGAAAGTGAAAGTACTTTCATTGGCCTTCCAAATGAGTACACAACTAGAAATCAGTGGTTAACTTATATTTACAACATTGTTACAGAACAGAGTGTGTGCAGCGCATTTTACAGATGATTGTTTCCTGAACCTGAGAGAGAAGCCTATAATGCCGGCTGTGCATGATATAATGTGGGGTTTTTCAAACTTTGCAAGGACAGGCTTGCGCTTCTGACTCACAGCCTGTAAGTACATTTTAATATTTAAAGAATTTTCTACTGGCTATTCAAACGTGAGTTTTGAGCAGTGTAGAGTAGCGCTTGTTTGTCATTTGTATGATCACAAATGCAGACATGTGGTATGTTTACGTGGCGCAACAGTAAATGTGTTCTCACTGGATGCAACAAATGGCTCATTTATAATAGGTTTTATTGTATTTGTTTTGTCGCACCGGGACACAGCATCACAACATGATAAGGGGCATAACATTTCTGTCACACGTTATGTGATTCGACCAATCGATCTCAAACCATGTAAACACATTGCATTACACCAAATACATGAATTTTTCTTTTTAGCAACATCATATGACCCCTTTAAATAAATAACTTTAATATTTATTTTTATTAATAAATGTATTATTATTATTATAAATAATTGGCGAACTAACAAGGTTATCTACACCGGCATTTTTATTATTTATAATATATAATTTATTTATAACGCTATGAATCAGCATGGATTCATGGATCAAAAGTTACAGTAAAAACATTTATTTTACAAAATAATTTTATATTTCAAATACATAAAAATACATATAAATAAATATACAATACCTGTCAATGTTTTTTTTTTTTTTTAGTTTTTTTTTTAATGTTTTTTAAAGAAAGTCCCTTCTTCTCACCAAGCCTGGATTTATTTGATCCAAAGTACAGCACAAACAGTAACATTTTGAAATATTTTTACTATTTAAAATAACTGTTTTCTATTTTAATACATTTTAAAATGTAATTTATTTCTGTGATTTCAAAGCAGAATTTTTAACATCATTACTCCCGTCACATGATCCGTCAGAAATCATTCTAATATTCTGATTTGCTTCTCAAAACACACATATTATTATTATTATTATTAATATTATTAGTAGATGAGTAGATTTTTTTCAGGTTTCTCTGATGAATAGAAAGTTCAGAAAAACAGCATTTATCTATACTAATAATAATAATAATAATAATAACCAGCATTCTTATGTATTTATTTATTTAGAGTGTAATTAATGTTTATGTTTGTTGGCTGGTTTTATTCATTGCATATTTATTGAAAAAAAATAAAATAATAATAAATTGATTTTTTTTTCCTACACTAAGAAAATGCTGGGTTAAAAACAACCCAGTGTTTTGTGAAATATGGACAAACACAGCAATTGGGTTGTTTTGACCCAGCGGTTGAGCCTCGGTAGTTTTATATAGATATTTGAGTTGAATCAACTTAAAATTTTAAGGCAGTTGGGTTACTTACCCATCTGTTAAGTTTAGCAAACACAAATATCTAAGTTGTTACTTAGTAAAACTTTACATTTGAAGTTGACTAAACTTTTAGTTGACTGAACTTACAATTTTAAGGCAGCAGGGTAACAAATTATTTTAAGCTGACTCAACAAATTGTGTTTTTTATTTTTTACAGTGTAATTATGTGTCTGGTTTTTAATTTACAACCTATTTTGGGTTCATTTTAAGCCAGCCATATAGTCATTTTTTAAACAGCAGTTGAGTTAAATAAAACAGCTGGGTCAAAACAAACCATTTCCTGTGTATGTACATATGTCACCCAGGACTGGGTTGTTTCAACCCAGCATTTTTTTATTTATTTTTTTTTTAGTGTGTACAAATAAAAGTGGCTGCTAAAAAAAGGGCAGACACTGTGAGCGCTATATTGCTGCAATTTAAAAGAGATGTATTGGTCAATTAATCCGCTCTCAGTACATCATTACTTTTTCTTCCAGTCATGATCCATGCCAGACATGAACAATATCATCTCCATCACAGAATATTATGTTTCTGTGTAATAGCAGCCATGTCTTCCTGAAGCGTTCTTAAAGATTTCGTATCTGATTGCTACAAGGCTTCGGTCAGAACGTATAGCCATTTAGCGTTAATGGACACTTTTGAACTGCGCCCAACATCTCCGAGCCGCTGATCTCTCTGATTAGATGGATTGGCAGCCGTGGCCCTGTTGCCTGTGTCTGAACTCTGGCTGTTGTGCTGCATTCAGTTGCTGATGCGCGGTGTTGCACAATGCCCATTTAGAATTCTCATTGATCTCCATCTCCATCCACTGTCAAGGTTCCTGCCCTCTGTCAGATTCATTGTTGTATCGCGCTGCAGTCAGTGATTGCATTTGGCCGTTCCCGAGCATGGCTATCACTTTCTTAACCCGCGTAGCTTCTGCTTGATGGCTCTGTTAACTTACCTGTAAATTGAAAAAAGATTAAGTGCAGAAGCAAATTCACAGGACACACTGTGAACACGTCCTTGTTCTGTGAGAACCGAAGGAGGTGCATATTAATTAGTGCTGGGTATTCGGGATGGCTTTTGTACTTGTGTTCTCTAACTTTTACTAAACAACTAATCCATTACTGGAAAATTTGGATTTAGTTTAACAAATCTGATAGTATAACATGGAGTAGCAGTTTGACGTCATACTCATTAATCCACCTTATTTTTATAATTTATAAAAATATAATGGCCATTTATAAATATAATGAGTCTGGCTGTTTGTATTTTTTATTCAATGAAGGATTCGTCAGCCTGATTCAAACTTTTTTTTTTTTATAACAATTCATTAAAATAGTGTCATATAGGTAATTTGTTTGTAAATCAAACAACAGTTTTGCTCGTTTTATTTTGTATTTTTTTATTTTTTTTCCATTGAAAGAATTGCTATAATAGTAATTTGTTCATTAGGTAAAATTCTTTATTTAGAATTTTTATTTACTTTAAAAAAGAACAATGTACATTAATCAACATTCAGAAAATTGTAAGTGATTCAATCAATCTTCGTCAAATTCAATTCAGACTGCAAACTATTGAAACTGATGTTTTATTACCAAACATTGCTAATTCACCCTACATTTTAAAATATAATATTTGCTCATGAAAGAAATGTGTTGATTAGGTAAAATTCTTTACTTATACTTTTTTTTTTTTAAGTAAAAAAAGAACAATGTTAATCAACATTCAGAAAATAGAAAACAAAGGAAACAAAGGAAAAAAGAAATAAGAAAGAAAAAAATATTCAAAACAGCTTTTTAAAATCTCATTGAATTCAGTGTGGACTGCAAATTATTGAAAATGTTGTTTTTGTTTGTTTGTTTGTTTGTTTGTTTGTTTGTTTTTTACTGAACTTTACTAATTCACCCTACATTTTAAAATATTATATTACGAAATTGTAAGATTTTTTTTTAATTCATTAAAAAGATTTGCTCATGAAAGAACTTTGTTCATTAAGTCAAATTCTTTACTTATACTTTTTTTATTTAAAAAAGAACAATGTACATTAACCAACATTCATAAAATAGAAAAAAGAAAGAAACAAAGGAGAAAAGAAAAAAGAAAGACAAAAATCTTCAAAACAGCTTTTTTAAAATCTCATCAAATTCAATTTAGACTGCAAACTATTGAAAATCTTGTTTTATTATCGAACTTTACTAATTCACCCTAAATTTTGAAATATTATATTACTAAATTGTACGATTTTTTTATTATTATTCATTAAAAAGATTTGCTCATAAAAGAAATGTGTTCATTATTTATATATTTATTTTAAAAAAAATAACAATATGCATTAATCAACATTCAGAAAATCGAAAACAGAAAGGAACAAATGAAAAAAAGAGGGGAAAACTCTTCCAAACAGCTTTTTACCTCATCAAATTCAATTCAGATTTCCATCTATTGAAACTGTTGTTGTATTACCTAACTTTACTAATACATCCTAAATTTTTAAATATTATATGAATATATTTTAAGATATTACTACATTTTAAAGTATAAAACACCTTGTTATTTAGTTAGTTAGTTTATTTATTGTATTTATTTCTCATTTAACGAAGGATTCATCACATTGATTTGAACTCGGAACTTTCCTTTTTTTAAATAAATTAATTTGTTAATTGCTGTTTTTATTTACTTTTTTATTTATTTATTTATTTATTGAATGATTCATTAAAAGGTTTGTCCTATACAAGTAATTTATTCGTAAATCAAATTGCACCTTTTAAAAATACTAATTTTAGAAATACTCAGAAATATTTATTTGTTTCAGCATTAAAATAAGTGTAAATGTACCTGAGTTAGTTCATTTCCATTAACAGTGTTTTGGCCTGATGTTATGAAACAAAAACAAAGTAGAAAAAGATAAAAAAAGAAAGAAAGAAAACAATCTTTGAAAAATAAAAGCCTTTTTGTCTCATCACATTTAATTTAGTTTTGTTGTTTTAATTTAATTCCCAAACTTCAAGCCTAATTACTCTTTTAATTGTTTCAGAATAATTTCAAGATCGATTTATTTTTTCAAGCAAACTAATAAACAAAATAAACGGTAGACTGTATGTTAATACAAAGATTTATTGATAATAAAGTAAAACAGGAGCTAATTTAAAAGTTCAACTAAAAATCAGCCTACACAAGCATCTTCTTTTTGAGCATTGTTTGAGAATTGTCAAACCAGTCGATTATACTCTGCTTGTTTAATGACTTGTTTTGTAATCTGTTTGTGGGAAGCGGTCACCAGCCATATTCCACCCATAATAACAGCAGGCACATATGATTTACGCCGATGAATGTTCCTCTATGCTCGTGGAGAGTAAAGTTTTCAGGGCTGTGAGGAGTTTGCTTATTTCAGGCTCTGCCTCCGTCCCAGGAGGTCCAGCATTGGCTGATTGTAGTCTGCTAACTCTCAGCATGTTATGATGGATGATGGTATTGTTATTCAGCATTTCTCCTGCATGCTTTTCTGCCAAAAGCCCGTCTCCTCAGATGCCCATTGTTCTCCATCCGCAGCAAGAGTCACCTCTACGCCGTGGAAATAAATGAGAGATAACAAAATTAAGACATTAATTACAGAGTTTATCTCAAGCAAAACTGTGCCAATAGATGACTTAAGCGAGCATCCATCACGGGTGTGGTTCCTGTGTGTTGCCGGGTCAGCAGACAGGGGTCAACATGAGAGATGAATTATGCATCACTGCTTACTTTATGCTACTTTAAACTGGCCCAGAATGATAGACGGCCATGTGCTCTGTCTTTTCATTCTCTGACTTTGCTCAGGAGACTGATGCTCCTTTTTCCGGAGCTAATTTCACCTGTTTTTCATCTGCAGTGTCCCTCTTTGTTCTTGCTGAGCATAACCTATTTCCCCTACAGTGCACCTGTGCAGTGAATGGCAAATATGTGTGTGTGTGTGTGTGTATCAGAGGTTGCATTAACCGAAAATTGTCTGTCATTGACAGAATTGTCAATTGGCAACTGTAATTTCCACCCCTGTCCAGTTGGTGTCGAGTGCGTTCCAGTGTTGCCAGGTCCAGAGTTTTCCTGCGGAATTGGGCTACTTTAACACTGTTGCAGCGGGTTGTTTTTGATGTCCGTGTGTTGAACGTCATATTTAGCCCCTTAAATGCAAATTTACCAGGAAAACCCAGACAAAAAACGTGTATTTTATCCCTCTCGAAATGTTTGAGTTTTGAGTAGCAAATGGGTGGATTTTGTTGTGAAAACCTGGCAACCCTGGTGGCAGCAGAGCACTGGATCCAGAACAAAAACGAAACTGGCAAGAATGTTTTGCTATGCGTTTGATTACACACAGGCGTGTACCCAGAACCTACAGCGATCTATCACACCACACCAAAACAGTATTTATTGCTTGAATTTACTAATGAAATGGACAGAATTTGAAATCTGAGACTTTTTCATATGAAAAGTAACAAAGCTATTTATTACTACCTATTGCGATTTATTGGATGGGAGACGCACTATGTACTGTTCATTCATCAACTGAAAACCAAATAGATGAAAGGATCGATTGGGATTTAAGAATCGATATTGGTTCATAAAAATGAGAATCTATTAAAATTGAGAAATCTTTTTCTTTTTTTACCCAACCCTAGTGTATTTTGTTGTTTTTACTGTCCTCCACTGTCACTGCGGGGTGTGGTGTTGAACATGAAAATTGAAGCAGTTCTCTTCATAAATAAATAAATCCATAAACCTATATGCACTCAGAAAAATAATTCATTGGATGAACTCAATTTAATTGAGGGCAGGATTTCCATCCAATAAATATGTGTAACCCCAACTCATAAGAAAAAAATTCATGCAGTGAAATGTAATTAGGTTGGGCCAACTCAATTTGATCAAATATAGTTTCAATGAAATTGATACATTTATTATTTTATGCTTGTTGAACTCAAACTAAAACATTGTAAACTGGTAAACAAATAACTTGGCAACCAACTTGTCAGGCATTGGCCATAAGAGGGCTTTGTTATACCCATGGCGTGCCCAAAATAGTTGTTTATTTTATTATTAAAACAACTTTAACTCACGTTAGCAGGTCCTCAACCCAAGCACATGCTCTACACTTCACTACAATGGTAACCCCCAAAAATACTAACATACCAGAAACTGTTTTAAATACAAACATAGAAGAACATTAAACATTAACAAGTCTCCCAATTTTAGCATCTTAATAAAAAATGCATAAAATAACATTTTATTTCAACATTTACTCTCCTTATCCAACTGTGTGCAAAGCATGATGGGAAGGGAAAATCCACTTCCTAGTTACACAAGTAAAATAATTAATGTACTCTCAACTCAAATGAATTAAGTAAAGTGGTTGTAAAAAATTGTGTTGGATTAACTTAATTTACTTAAGTAAACTGAACAAGCATCAAATGTTATTTTTGGCCTCCTTAAATGAAACATGTTCTTTCAAAATCAAAATATTGAGTTGAACCAAAACGCAACTGTTTCAAGTCAGTTTGACACAATGCAATTGTTTAAATGGTAAACCTAACACAATGGTGTTAAATGAAAATGACTATTTTAAATAAACTGAACAGTGTTGTAGAATCATTTTTTTTTTTTTTTGAGTGTGCTTGTCCTGTATATATATATATATATATATATATGTACAGTGCACAGCATAAATGAGTACACCCCCTCTGAAACAACAAATTCAGCAATTACTCTTTACTTAAAAGACATGTTAGGGTTCTTCGGATTACCAAAGAAGAATGTCAAAATTATTCAGCAAAATAAGATTTTTTTTATCAAAGTGATAAAATGTTGTGTTGCAAAAATGAGTACACCCTCCTGAAAGTTAGTAAAAAGTATAGGTTTAAGGCTATTTTTGATTAACAGGTAAGTATATTGGACCAAAACTTTTAAAGACAAGCGAAGAGTTCAGATGCAAAAGCCTTTAAATCCATCTGATGTATTTTTTTTTTTTTAAATGAGCATTTCTTTCTGGCTACTTTGTATAGGTTTCTAAGTAAGTACTGGTACTTCTGATTGGGCTGAGGCTGGAATTTAGCGAGTTTGAAGTAAAAGTATTTGATGGACGTATACTATGTGTCAGGAGCATTCACTCAGTTATCATTATCAGTTTTATCATTATCTCATTTTTGACCGAGATGGCTTTTAGCTGGTTTGCAACTGAACTCTTCAAGTAATTTCCTGACAGTTAAAAGTATTTTATTGCCTACTGAATCATACTCAGACTTGCCAGGTGACTTATTTCTTAGCATAAAAGAAGACAACGGGACAAGAGGAATACCAAATTATTGTTTTAGGTGTGAAAATATAGCAGAAGTAGCACCGACATTCAAAAACAATGCACAAGGCTCCTGAAATAATCAGTTCTTTACTTTAAATTGAATTTTTGAATTCAACTGAATTAAACTGAATTTTTGCTAGAGCAGGAGAAATACCAAGTGTCTCGGAGCCGGCAAAAGCTATGAAAAGAGTGACACTTTATCTCACAGAGTATGACGCAGCTACCTACTGTAGCCAAAGCACAATAAACTCATTTAACCTCTTCCAAGTCCCACATTTACAAAATATACTTCTGGGAATCCATACTCTGGTCTCAAGAGACCAAGTCAATAATTTTGGATCCAAAATGTTATGGTGTTGCTAGAGGAGGAGTACAGTGAGAAGTGCCTGATTCCTACAGTGACGTTCAGTAATAGTAAAGCTTTTATATAGGGATGTATGAGTGCTGAAGGTGTGAGGGAGTTCAAACACCACTGTGTGATGTAGTACACAAAAAAAACTGAAACAGAAGATGCTACCCTCCCCTCATTCCCTGCATTATTGGGCGTTTTTTTAGCATGACAATGAAGATCTTCATTCTCTTATGGTGAAAATCTTTCAGTGGACATGTATTTCATCGTCTTAATGCTCTTGAGTGGGGGATTCTGTAGAGACAAGCTGAGCAAAACTCCATATTGAAGACCAGGGCATTCAAGCAGGTCGTCCTCCAGGAGTTAAACAGGACACATGTGAAAATTTATCATGAACTTGTACACTCAGTGCCAAGAAGGGTCAGAGCAGTGTACTTGGAGTTCTGGAGGACATACTAAGTACTAGAATATTATACATTTGCTGAACTAAATCTAGGGTGTACTCATTTCCGCAATCCTTAATTTAAACTAAATTGGCTAATTTACTTATTTCACAAAAATATTGGCATATATTTTGTTGTTTTATTAAGTATATGTGAACCTGTACCACAAAACCAGTCATACTTTTAAAAAAATGTACATCATCATATGCATCATCTGAAAGCTGAATGAATAAGCTTTCGATGTATGGTTTGTTAGAATAGGACAATATTTGTTCAAGATACAACTATTTAAAAATCTGGAATCTGGGGGTGCAAAAAAAAAAAAGTTTAAAGTTGTCCAAATAAAGTTCTTAGCAATGAAATTTTGGTATATTTACAGTACAAAATTTACAAAATATCTTAATGAAACATGATCTTCAGTTAATATCCTAATGATTTTTGGCATAAAAGAAAAATCTGTAATTTTGACCCACACAATGTATTTCTGGCTATTGCTACAAATACACCTGTGCTACTTAAGACTGGTTTTGTGGTCCAGGGTCACATATGTTTAATACGTTTTTTTTTTTGCCATCTTTCCATGAATTATATTAGTGATCATTAAGAAAATACATATTTTATATTTATTTAGAGGGGGTGTATTCATTCATGCTGTGCACTGTATATATATATATATATATATATAGGAGTCAACATTTGAAGTGGATCAAAACCTTCATCATCAAAGTTGTCCTAAACCAGAACAATACCTGTTCTTGTCTTAGAACAACTTTGATTAACTTTTTTGATCCACTTCAAATATATATTTTTTGCAGTTTTTTTTTTTCAAACTGACCTTATATGACAAGACAAGGTTAGTTCAGATTGTAAAATATCATGTGGACCGAATCCCCCAAAAAACATTTATAAATAAATAGCTTTTATAATTAACAGTGTATTTTAATTACACTTATTTACACTTATTTTAATTCTTTGGTATTAACAATATAATAAATGCCATGTTCTGTCATGAAACTCTAGAGGGCGCAGGCTAGTGGGTTCTTAATGCAAACTTATGATATTCAGTGTGTAAAACTACTTGGCACAAGCTGATTGATTCATGTTGCATATGCAAAAAATGTGCTTGCAGCTATACATTTAAATAGCTGATTAGCATTCACTAGAGCATTTAACAGCGTACTTTCCAAGTTCCTCAGAAATGCTCCACCTCCCCAGCTCCACCTGTATAGATCTGCTACGGGTTATTATATTTGCTACTGGCGCAGCAGCAGTATGCCTTAAATACTCACAACACCATATTGATATATGTATTGGCAGTAGCAAGTTATTGTAGTTGCTTTGCAGCAACAGCATAGACACTCGTGAACACTCTTACATTAGCAATTTGTCACTGACCTTTGAGTATCCCAACCAGCTCAACGGTGTGAGAGTGAGGCGGGACTGAACGACCAATGACAGATGGGTGAAACCAGTTTGACACACTTTAAGGTCTAGTCTTGTTCCTCTGCCCTACACCGTTATTTGTTCTGACATCCCTTTTTAGAGGGGTTGACAGGGGTTGTCAGGCCCAGACAGGATGTCACTGTTTGCAGTAGGGATTTCCATCCATCTGCATTTGAGAGGTAAAGCAAGTCATGTTTAATAGAAGTTAGCATTATCAGCACAGAATGCTACTTATTTTTTGTTTAAGATAAGGATGTGTCACGACTGTTCATCTTATACGCAAGTAATCATGTGGGAGGCATTATGTTTATATTAAAATCCGCCCTCTATAGCAGAATGTGAAGAAGTCATAAGACTGCCACAGTGGAGTAGAAGGATTTAATCAAATTTCATCAAGAATCATTAGCGCTAATGTATTTATGGAACATTTACGGAGAAAAAAAACGCACGGCTAAATGTGATAATTGTATGCCAAATGTGTATCATGTCAACACAAATATGCACATATCAGTTTGGATAATGACCTACGAATACTCGGAGGAATCTCTTGGAGATGCAAAGTGGGATGTTTTCTTGTTTTATGCAAAACGCTTTCTTCTTCCATGTCAACTGAATACACAGACCACAGACTCAGTCGCCTGGCCAATTATATAACGTGCTTCCTTGGTTTAAGCGGCAGCAAAGAAATCTCAGAGGTAGTTAGACATAATGATGAGTGGTAAGTAGGTCTTTCTTGCCACCGTATCGCTGGCATTTGAAAGGCTGGCACAGCAGACTGCAGGTACAGTGGAAGTCTGATCACAGGCAGGTGGCTAATGAAGAGCTGCCGGGAGACAGACACGCGGGCCCGCATGGGTGCGCCGAGTGCGCTGTGACGGCTACGGTGCTGCTTTCATCAGTCACACAAACCTGCGAGAATGCCATTGCGCTTAGTGGGATCCCTCCTCCTCGACTGGCGCTGTCTTGTTTTTCCACTCCAAAGGAGGTGTAATCAGAGTAAACATTTTAATTTTGCAAAGGAAATGAGAATTGTTGTAGTTCAGAAGTGGCGATTGCTGGAAGACTGTACAGGAAGAACGACTTCTTTTTAACTCACTTTCATCTTTTGTTAAATAATCAGTGTGCTGCTCACTACCTGTGGTGGCTGGAGCTTTTCATGTATCATTGGATTTTTTTTATTATTATTTTTAAAGTTCAAAGTTTTGGAAGTTGTCTCTCAAAATGAATACTAAGCAACAAAAATAATTAATTAAGCTAAGAACTATAGTATTTACTAGGGCTGCCCGCGGTTCTGGTTCACTACTAGTCATTCATTTTAAGCATTAGTCGACTATTATTTACACGTTTATTAATAAACCATAATAATAATAATGAGCCTTTAATTGCCTACATAGCATAATAAACACTCGAGCGCATGCATAAAGCCAGCCACAGCGCACCCGTAGATATTGTAATTATGAATGTGTGAGGGTAAAACAGCAAGGAGGCTGCATTAATGTTTTAATTATTTATTGACAAACTAGTGCTTTCTTTGTTTTCGTCTTAAGAGAAGATGTCGGTGACATTAACTTGTCATCTCCGCAGTAGTGATGCGCCTGATTGCATGTTTCTTACGGATTACATAATCTGAAAATATTTCTTCTGAAGGTAGACATTTTGCACTCTAGATATATTTTTCTTGTCTGTAAGGCAAGTATACATGGAGTTTCAAAGTTTTGCGCTCAAGTTCACAGAGACCGAAATGGCAGAAAGTGCATCCTGTTTGCTTTCATTATTTTACGAAAGCGCAACGTTTCATTTCACAGAGCAAGTGACTGCACCGGTCCCTCCATCTGTCACGCAAAGAGCGCGCTACTATTCAGCTTCCACACTCTACACAGACACTTGATAGAGATACCTTCAAAAGGTACATTCGACCACATGTGTTGACACATCAGCCATGTTGGAACGGTGAACTTGTCCTCAGTAAAAATCAATGACTTTGACGCACAACCAACTTGCTCTTGAGTGCTGGCGGAAATTTACAGCGGAGATCAAACTAAGCGAACAACTTACTATTTACAAAGTAGAAGGGCAGTTTTTAAGCATATTTCATAAATGAAATGTATTCTGAAGCACAGTATAAAAACTTAAAATTTAAACTTAAAATGAGATATTTGAAAAATAGCTCTGATCAAAATTAGAGAGCACTTACAGATACATTCAAGTTATTGATGTCAATCTGGCACCTGGTGCTAATTTCCTTAATTATATGACAAACCTAAGGTGACTAAAATACTGTGACAGGAGGTTGTCCAGATGAAGGCCAAAGGGACAACCCTTTTAGTCACTGCAAAAGAGGTTCTCGAATATTTCAGGTTTACAGTGACACTAATTCATTCAAGTCCCCCAAAAAGGCTGGTCGTCCACGTAAGACAAATGCATGAAAAGACAGGATAATGCAGAGGTTCTCAATAGGGAAGCGGTTCAGCACTGCAGCTGGAATTGCTTGCCAGTTCAATGCTGAACGGGGTAAGGATCTGTCTCGGCATGGCTAAGAGAATCAAACATGTTAGTAGAACAGAGCAGCTAATACTCCTTCAAATCTTTAGCGATGAAGATTAACGATATTTCAGAAAAATCAAGTATTTAAAGATTGTTCTCTCATTTCGATCTCCACTGTATATATATTAGGGTTGTCAAAAGTATTGACTTTCAAAATTAAAAATGTAAAAATGTGACGATGGCAGCATTTCCCACTAGCAATTTCAGCACTGTTGAGCGGATTCTTAAACGCTGACTGGCCACTGTGTTCACAACTGATATGGGTTACTGTATAATTGTGGGTACATCTCATGTCCGTGAAGTATATTTTTAATATGTTTTTATCAATATAAAGCTGCAATGCTTATTTTAATAGTACACGATTATATGTTTATATGTTGAAAAAGCCATACCTTTTGTTCAAAAATGATGTTCATATCACATATAACTCTGGTATTCAGCTGTCCGATTTTGTAAAGTTGCCCATTCTACTCTGCATTTAAGCATGAAAATTACCTCAAATATAAATTAATTTCATAGTTTTCCCTTCAGTTAGATTCAGTTATTAAGACATTTGGGTGTGCGCTTTAAAAATAATAAGTGTTTATTCTGATATAACTATTTGTGTCCGAAAAACCATTGTCAGCTAAGTTACCCATTAGAACCCAAAAAGGAATGGTTTGTCCCCTTCTCGCATAATTTGCACAGTATGATGACATTTCCTCTCGAAGCACATGGATGAAACACTAGAAGTTATGCTCTCTCTCTTTCACTTAATATTGGTTAAACTAGCAAACCTGTGTCAAGACACTTTAACTAAAACTTATGTTTTGTTTATGAAAATATATTTCTAAACATACCATATGCTCAGGCTTCCATGTTAAGTATAGGCCCAAAACACGAAAAATGTCTACTAAGTTACCTTGTCAACTGTGTTACCCAGTAAAGGTAACATGGTGGAGAGTAGCAAACATAGATGGTATTTTCTGCACATATTGCTACAGATCATCTTTACTTATATAGCATTTTATACAATATAGATTGTTTCAAAGCAGCTATGTAAGGTCATGTTCGGAGTTTTGGGAAAAAGGAAAACTTTTTTTCTTCACATTGTCAAATTCTAAATGAAACCCTAATTATAAAATGACCCATTTGTCTATGATTGGCTTCAGTGATCATCACTTTACAAACATGTTGTAAATACACATCTTTCAAGCTCTTTGCCACGTACAGTGTTTACACAGATACAGAGTGTTTTAAAGCTAAGCTTTCTGTGAAGTGCGTGAAAGATACGTAATGACAACAGTGATCATTTTCCGCAATTTATTAAACGATGTCTTGTGTTTAACAGCATCCTGTGGGAGAAATGATGGTGGAGATCACATTTTGAAAATTTTTGGAATAAGCACCTGTTTCGCTGAAGAGTTAATTTATGTGTGTATGCTAAATACACCCAAATAGATCCTATTTTCACACTTTTGGGGCAATTAGGTAACATTGCAGCTTGACTGGAAACTTCACACAACAGTATTCAGATTAAAAAGTGATGTTTACGCATCATGTCTCATACTTCCTCTCAAACTCTTCTCTGCACACATGCACTAATGCGCTAACACTACCACAAATTAGTAATTGCAGTGGAACTGATGCCACATCTGCAAGCCTTCATAATTTTGCAAATATTTTTTACACAATCAAAGACATGGAAGAGAAGAAAGTGTTAAATAAAGTGGTTGTTTTTGTTTTCTTTGTACACAAAAAGTATTCTCATAGCTTTATAAAAGTAAAGTTGAATTTTATTTTATTTTTATTTTAACTTTCTTGCTAGCTTTTTAGGCCTTGAATGTGTCAGTTGCATTGCTGTCTATGCAGGATAATAAAGCTCTTGGATTTCATCAAACACATCTTATTTTGTGCTCTGTACAGTAGATAAACAAAAGTCTTATGGGTTAGTAACGACATGAGGGTGAGTAATTACTGACAGAATTTTCCTTTTTTGGTGAACTATTCCTATTAAGTAATTTCGGTGTTTAGTAGTAGTTTTTGAGAAGCAGCTATTAGGAGCAACACTGCAGACACCCAAATAATAATAATAAAATAATAACAGATCAAAGCGAAAATTTTGCCATTGATCAGTAAAAACCTCCAGCCACCTCTGATAGTAATCAGCATGCTGATGTTCAACAGCTTGATTTTTTTGACAAAACGAGAAATCTCTTTGTTGTCGAGCAGATTTGTGCAGGATTGCAGGCAATTGTGATTATTGGGAAAGGCTTGATTTGTTGGCACAGATGGATTCAGAAGCTCTGGTTTCCTGTCGGCAGCTGTATGTCGGCGCTGTAATGACAGACTCCAGAATGTTCCACATCAGTCTTAGGTGGCAGCAGGTAAATAATTAATGAACGCACATTATGCCCGTATTCATATTAAACTGCGCTAATGTACAGTGGGATTTCGGTGAATATGTCTGTGTGGCATTCTTGATGGCTTGTCAGGTCAAAAGTGGACGTCTGTGATGGACGGGGATTGTGTGTAAACCATCTCACATAAACTCTCAGCTGAACGGGTGATTCTTCAGGCAGATGAGAAAGCGTTCACAGGTAGCTATTGGTCTTCCGTGACATTACCGCATTGGAAACGACACGGTATGTTTGGCCGCACAGGTCATTGGGCCCATTGATCACACCTGGCATTTGAAGGACACAGTGCCAGTTTTCCAAGGTGCGCTTGATAACTTTCAGCTGGGACGAGATGCATCGAGCGGCTAACTTTGCGCTTTTTCAGTTGGGGTGCTGATATGTCAGGGAACCGACTGGATTGACAGGTCAATCTAGGAAGAGTCTGTTCACAAGCGCTTGCTCTACATTTTTTATGGCGGCAGCTCGGCGGATAACGAACGAGTTATGGGCATCTGGGGGGAAATGCATGTCGACTTCAACAATAGATCAAAACGCAAACTGTATCTTCACCCAGCCATCAATGAACGTCCAAAACACACTGTTTAGCAAGATGCAGTATGCCAACTAGCAGCTCACTGATGCTCCTCTAGTGTCGGCTGCCATTTGACCTTGATGGGTAGATGGTTTTCTCAGAACTCTGCCGGTAAATCTCAGTTTTCTACATGAATGGCTGCCTTATCAGAATCTTTCACACTGCAATCTGCCGATTCAACTTCAGGGGCTCTTCATTGGTCAGATGCACATGGTCGTCAAAAACCTGTGACAGATTTGATAAGGTGGTGAGAATTCAAGTTGATGCAGTTGATTTCTCATATGGGCCACATTAAAGGAATATTCCAGGTTCAGCAAAGGTTAAACTCAATTCACAGCATTTGTTCTTTTCTTTCATTCTTTCAAAGCAATAATCAAGTTATGGTGAGGTAATTTGCTGTTTTTATGCACATTTTGAAGTAGCGCATCAGAAACAAGTGATGTAATGTCAAATTTTGAAGAAGAAAAAAAAAAAAAAACACTTAAAGGATTAGTTCACTTCCAGAATAAAAAATCCTGATAATTTACTCACGCCCATGTCATCCAAGATTTTAATGTCTTTCTTTCTTCAGTCAAAAAGAAATTAAGGTCTTTGAGGAAAACATTCCAGGTTTTTCCATGTAGTCAACTGCAATAGAGATCAGCATGTTGAAGGTTAATGTTCATGATGTTTCGATTAATTCATCTAAATAACGCAAATATGGCTGAGAAATTACTCCCAAAAGATCATTTAAAGTCATTGTTGTGTAAAGCATCAAACAGACATTACAAAAAAGGAGCTTCAGCAAGAAATAATTTGTTTAATAAAATGTATTTTATTTGATTTAAAATAGAATACACATAAACATTTAGGCTGCAGTGCCCTAATGTAAACTATGGAAATGAGGATAATTTGATAAACATCTCAGTAAGTCATTGTAACCAAAACAGCTTTGTTACCAACAGTCTTCAAAATACCTTCTATGTTCCACGAAAGAAAGGTTTGAAACGACACGAGAGTGAGTAAATGGTGACAGAATTAAAATTTTGGTGAACTATCACTTTTAATGTTTTTATTTTTATTCTTCTTATTATTTTTTATTTATTATTATTTTCATGAAATGATACTCTAAATAAGAAACTAAATCTGCCAGCAGGTGGCGGTAGTTGTCTTTGATTCATAACGGCTGATTCATTCAAGAATGAATTAAATGGCTCTCTGAATCATTGGTTCACATGGTTCGTTAAAAACGCGGATTCATTCAGAAACTAAACACCGTTGTGTTGGTCGGACATGCAACAATTCTGCTATGGCTTAAAAGGCAATATGTTCTCTGCAAAATTGAGCAAAAACACATAATATTGTGTTTAAAATAACACAATATCAGCTTCTTATTTAATGAACTGTTGTATAAAATCACATTTAAGCTTCTGAGATCGGGACATATTGCTCTTGCCTGTGAGACAGCCTGTGACATGATAAATATAAATATGAGACAAAACACATATGGGGCGTTTTTTGGACCAATATCTTGAATTTTAGGGCATAACTGCATTTCTGGAGTTGTTGTTTTGCATCACATTTGTCAACAGTCAACTGTATGACGTACAGGTCTGGGGGCGGGGCCAGTGTGGTAAAAAATTTTAATCACATAGTTTTTTCATAACTAATTAATTGAATTAACACGTTAAACTGACAGGCCTAATTTATTTACTTTTTAACCACAAATGCTCGTCTTGCACTAGCTCTGCGATGCGCGTCTATGACTTCACGCATTACGTAATCACGATGGAAAAGTCGGGCGTGGTTCATTCTTCCACTGTGTACTTTGGTTCAAAAAGGTAGGGTAGGGCAAAAAACTAAAATGTCATTTTCTCCTCCAACTTCAACATCATCCAATCTTGTTTTATCTTTTTTTGTAAAGTGCGTTTGACTTGCTATGCGCATTCACTTTCTAAACACTGGGTCGGTACTTTGGCTTACATCATGCGTGATCTTTCCAATGTGATTACGTAATGCGTTAAGTCAAGCTAGTGCAAAATGAACATTTGTGGTTAAAAAGTATAGAAATATTTTTTTTCTTTTTAGAGAATGACGGATCGTTTCATTAGGTAAGAACCTTGTACATCATGTAGAGCCCTTTGAAGCTGCATTGAAACTGCAATTTGGACCTTCAACCCGCTGATCCCTATTAAAGTCCATAATATCTAAAAAAACCTGCAATGTTTTCCTCAAAAACTTTCACTTCTTTTTGACTGATGAAAGAAAGACATGAACATCTTGGATGACATAGGGGTGAGTAAATTATCAGGAATTTTTTTATCCTGGAAGTGAACTAATCCTTTAAGTAAGTGGGCGTGAATTTTGGTGGTAATCAACATTATGGTATAAACGCTTCCTAAACTTCTTTTTATGCTTGTGTTTTTTTTTTATTCTTTGCAAAGAGCTTTAGCCTCAAGCATAGTTAGTCTGTTGACAGGATTTTCAACAACCGTACTAGAACTGTACCAGAGTGACTTTCACTAAGCATCACGTAGGATGAATTTCAACTAGGTTTTAGTATAAAATAAAAATGTGCTGAGGAACTTTGGAACTTTTGTTCTCAGTGGCTCCGTATTTATTACGACATGTTGGCAATCCAAGGCCGAGATCTTGCCCTGGGCATTGAGCTTTGTTTGTGGGGAGTCTTCATTGCATGTCATTTAACTTATCAAAGCTGTGACTCTGGATCATTGCCGGAAGACATTTGAATCTGTGTGGCCAAAGGTCAGGGATGAAAATTTGCTCCTTAAGGGAAGAATATGCAGGTTTATACGATGGATGCAGTTATGAAAATGCCTTCCTGGTGGCATGCCTGAGGGACTGTCTCTGTGCTTTTCTGAAATGCAAATGTGTATAAAAGGAAATTGGTAAATGTGCCGTAAAACACTCAGTTATCAGTCTTTGAAAGCTGTGCATCTTAGTGATGTTTACTTTCCATTTGTAGTGCATTTATCATCTGCAGTAATGTAGGTAAATCAAACATTTTGACTAAAACTTCTTTAAACTTTAAAATCTCTATATATATTTTATAAAATAGAATACAATGCAATAAAATAAAATCTTAAAGTGAAGAACAAATTACTGTATTTTTCCCAAAATTTAAAATTAGTCATCAGCAGGGCCATTTGATCCATTTGATTATATTATCTGAGATTTGACTTCTTGTTGCAACATCATTATCAAAAGTATCAGTACTTTAAGATTGATCTGCCCATTTCTACCATTTTCTCATCTCAACTCTCTGAGAAACCGCGAAGAGTGGCTTTGCATTAACGGGAAAAATCTCTGGCAGCCTTGAGTGCCATCATATCTTGCTAACAGGTTGAAATTGTAGATTATTACATGAACCTCTGAACGTGATCTTTATCAAACTCTCGCCCATCTGAAACTTCCTCTTGTAGCTTCAATTGCAAGCTGCCAGTGAAGACGAAGTCTCTATCTAGAAAGGCATGCTCTTAATGAATTATTAATCAGAAATCCCTAATATTATGCAGAAAATAAAATGTTTTGAGTCTCATTGCAATTTGCCATGCAGTTCAGAAGTTCCCTCTTAATTGTGCCTTCCAGTCTGAGGGCTGGATATGGTACTTCACATCTCGAGTAATCCCATCTGGATGTCCCTGCCTGACAGGATGGGGCATGCAGCTGCATTTGTAATGTTGCATATCGAGCTTCTCTTTGCTCCCTGATGTGTGCTGGTCCTCATTTATTTCACTCTCTTACTGTTAAAGAGCTGGAGGTCGGGATGAGAATTAGTTGGCTTGAGTAGACTTTTTAAACTCTCCATTCCTTGCCTCATACATGCCATGATTATTTATTTATTCAGTTTTTGGTATTTTAATAATACAAAATGTAAATATTTATATGTAAATATGTATATTGTTATATTATTTGTATAAACTGTTTTTTTATTTGAGTTTATTGGTAAATTTGATAGCAAAAAAGGTCATGGTGAAATATTAATACAAAATAAAAAAATATTAACTGCAGTCAGGAAGAAGAACAAATTACTTCGTCTGCACAATCGAGAGAACAAATTAGTAAATGGTGCACACAATTTAGTAAAATTAGTAAAAAGTGCGCACGATTTAGTAAAACGAGGGAACAAATTAGTAAATTGTGCGCACAATTTAGTAAAACGAGGGAACAAATTAGTAAATGGTGCACACAATTTAGTAAAATTAGTAAAAAGTGAGCACGATTTAGTAAAACGACGGAACAAATTAGTAAATTGTGCGCACAATTTAGTAAAATTTGTAAAAAGTGTGCACGATTTAGTAAAACAAGGAACAAATTAGTAAATTGTGTGCACCATTTAGTAAAATGAGAGAAAGTATTAGTAAATCGTGCACACAATTTAGCAAAACAAGGGAACGAATTAGTAAATCATGCAGTCGGTTCAGTAAAACGAGGGAACAAATTAGTAAATTGTGTGCACCGTTTAGTAAAATGAGAGAAAGGATTAGTGAATCGTACACACGATTTAGTAAAACAAGGGAATGAATTAGTAAATCATGCACTCGATTTAGTAAAATGAGGGAACAAATTAGTAAATCGTGCATACAATTTACTAAAACAAAGGAACAAATTAATAAATTGTGTGCATGATTTAGTAAGTCAAGGAACAAATTAGTAAATCATGCACTTGGTTTAGTAAAACGAGGGAACTAATTAGTAAATCGTGAGCACAATTTACTTTTTTTATTCTCAGGGTGCTGTAAATTTATTTCTGTGATGACAGTTGAATTGTTCCAGTCTTTATTGTCTTTATTGTCACATGATCATGATCAAGAAATATGTCCTATTATAATTGCTGAAATGTTTTGTGCGGCTTACAATAAAGAACATCATTCACTGATTTAAAAATCTGTTGTAACATTAAAAATGCCCTTACAGTCACTATTGATCAATTGAATGCATTCTTGCTGAATAAAAATATTAACTACTTTCAAAAAAATAATTAAAAAAATTAAACCTCCCCCAGTATTTTCAGTCTTTTCTCAGTTTTAAATAAATAATCTTTTCTAAGTTCCCACATCAAGCTGTTGATCCCAATTTAAAGACTATTTTCTACACATTTTCTTTTGTGTGTTTCTAACCAACGAATCTGTTTCACCTTGTAAGTATTCTCTTGCACCAAAATCATTGTCTTTTTTATTTCCAGCATCCAACACTAACCAGGATATGAGCAATTAGCTCAGATCCATGTGAACTTTCACTAGCTCCTGTCCCGTTCTGTCCGAGACCGCTAATTACTTTCACATCTGAAACCCAGTCGTCCGAGGGCTCATTTCATAACCGCCACGAAAGGGTGGGCTGACACCTGGGGAGGGCGAAATTGATTTTCCTGTCAGAAAGGGCGTTATGATAGGAAATCTAGCTCGCCGTGGCTGGAGACACCTGCTCTCTCAATGGCAGCTCTCCAGGGAGCGGAATCTAAATTAAACAGTTTTAAAGTGTCAGTACAAGGATTAAGGCCCTCGAGGGGCCACCTTGGCTGGGTGCTGCCTGCTCCGTCGTGCCTGTGTTAATTTGCGAGGGTGGCATATCAGGGCCAGGGTAAAAACGGAGCTGTCAGGGCTGCGGGCATAATCACAGAGAGAAGATTTTCTAAACTCGGTCCTAAAGGCCACCTGTTCTTGCAGCTAGCAAAAAAGCGCCGCTCTCGGCCTCTGATTGAACATGCTGTCCGAGCACAGCATCGATTGGACGGAAAAATGGATGGGCCGCGGGCGGCGCGCGGGAGGACGGTTTGGACAACACAAACACCGAGGTGACAGGAGGGTGCGCTGGGGGCCACGGCATCTAAAGATATGAGACGGTGAGAAATGAGCCGTGTTGGGCGGCCCGTTGCCGATTTAAACGGAAAAAAAATGTTCCACCCGACCATTTGCCTCCACCTCGTTTGTTGTACAGAAACACCTCCAGCTGATGGTCATTTGGCGGCATTCTATCGGCGTTTTCCTACCATCAGCGGCCCGCGTGGCAATTCAAACAAAATGAAACGCATTTGTCACTCTGGGTTCTCGCCCGCACGTAATGTCAGCGGCAGGTCGGAGTGTTAACTACCACCAGCTTTTTTTAACAAGAAAGAGATGCCCTCCTGCCCCGGTCTCGGAGTTGGAGTGGAGGGATGGAGGCTCTCTGGAGGTTGAAAGTTCAGCTTGGATAATCAGTGGATTGAGGAGCTCATTTCGAGGCGACGGCGGAGGTTTTCTGCCGTCTGTGTTCGCGGAGGGCACTGAATTGAATGGAAATGAAGAGTGATTAATTCTCTCTAGTGGAGACTGCTGGATCCTTGACAGTCAGCCTGTTTGAAGAACACGAGATACTGAAGCAGAAAGAAAGGCGAGTGGGGACTAAACCCGCCGTTTCTTCAGATAGCAGGGAACGGTCTGGGTTAGCAGGCGTGAGGTAATGCGCAATGTCAGAGAGGGTCTCAGAAGGGAGTATTTGTCCGACTGAGTTTTCAACTGTAATGCGACGTACAGTACTTCTGGAATTTAGGTTGCCCGTTTAATTGGAAAATGAGGTGAAATACAGGGTTAGTAGTATTTAAATCAAGATTGTCCATCACTGTCAGTGTCGGGGGTAACGCATTACTGACTTTAACTGAAAACTATGTGTTTACTGTTGTCCTTTTTGCATTATTAAACACTATTTTTCCTATTTAATACTGTAAAGCTGCTTTGGCACAATCTGTGCAGAGGTGTTGTGTGCGCTGTGTAAACACACTGTAAAAAACAAAAAACACAATTTGTTGAGTCAGCTTAAAATAATTTGTTACCCTGCTGCCTTAAAATTTTAAGTTCAGTCAACTCAAATTAGTTTAGTCAACTTGAAATGTTAAGTTGTACTAAGTAAGATATTTGTGTTTGTTAAACTTAACAAATGGGTAAGTAACCCAGCTGCCTTAAAATTTTAAGTTGAATCAACTCAAATATCTAAGTTGTCACTTAGTATAATTTAACATTTCAAGTTGAATAAACTTTTTTTGAGTTGAATAAAATTTTAAGGCAGCCAGGTAACTATAATTAATTGTGCCAGGTAATCATTTTAAGTTGACTCAACAAATTGTTTCTTTACAGTGCATGATGGTTACTGTAGATCGACTAAATGTGATTATGATTTTACTCTCACTTGCACAAAAACTGATTCAGCATTCCTCAACATGAATATAAACTGTGCATTGCAAACTCAAAATATGATGCAAACCTGCAATAATTAAATGTTAAATAACATCATAATAAAAAAATCACATTGTCTTTGCTGCTGACCTTCAATGGTCCAATTCAGCCATACTAATGAACAAAAATGACTTTATAACTACTTTAGATAAACATAATGTTTGTGTTTCTTTTCTTTTTTTTTAATTGCTGAAGAGTGTTGAACCTAATCCTCCTGCGTCCTTTTCTTTATGCAATCCAGAATGGCAGAACAACTGAAAGGTTTAAGGAAACCCTCTATTGTACAGACATATTTACATTTCCTTAAGCCTGAGGCTTGTTCATTTTACTTTGCGTCTGAAAGGGCTTTAACATTTGCCAAAAATATAACTTTTTATTTTAAAAACACACAAGCAAGCCCAATCCGGATGACAAAAAGTAACGCAAAAGTAACATAACACATTACTTTCAACGAAAAGTAACTGACGCAATTAGTTACATTTTTACGGAGTAATGTAATATTGTGTACTGCAAACCATACATGAATTAACATGAACTAACAATGAATGAAAAATACTTCTAAAGCATTTATTAATCATATTAATGTTAATATCAAATGTATATGAATAGTTTATTTAAACGTCAAGTCCAACATCAAGTCAACTTTATTTATAGTGTTTTATACAATGCAGATTGTTTCAAAGCAGCTTCACAGTAATAAGCAGGAAAATAACAACCAAAGATGCAAACTTCTTCAAATATGAGAAAAATTATTTATTATTCATCTTAGATTAGTTCAGTGCTGATTCAGTTTAGTTTAATAACTGTATTAAAAACGTTCATTCATTATTAAACAAGTTCAAATCAGCTACTATATAAGCAGCTATACACTATGGTGTCATTATTTAGCTCAAGACAGTTTAGTGTTGATTCAGTTCAGTTCGATAAGTGTCAATGTTGCAGAAATTCATCAGTTATGAGACAAAGATGCTTCGGCTATAAGCAGCTCTACAGAAGAAAGAAGAATAGTTTCATCATCCAGCTCAATATAGTTCAAGTTTTGTTCTCATCCAATAAAGTCAGTGCTGTCAAATCAATAACATCAATATTAAAGTGATAGTTCACCCAAAAATCACCCCAGGTTTTACTCACCCTCAAGCCTTCTTAGGTGTATATGGCTTTCAAATTCTTTCAGAAAAATACAATCAGAGTTAGATTAAAAAACGTCCTGGCTCTTCCAAGCTTTATAATGGTAGTGAATGGCTGCTGAGATTTTGAAGTCCAATAAAGTGCATCCATTCATCATAAAAATGCTCCAAACAGCTCCAGAGGGTTAATGAAGGCCTTCAGAAGTGAATGGATGTGTTGGTGTCAGAAAAATATCCTTATTCAAAACTTTATAAACCATAATCTAGCTTTTGCTAACTGTTGTACACACGTTCACAAAAGAGTAACGATCCAGATGACATAGAATGTAGGCGTAGCATAAGCTCTGATGAGAAGTTTTGTCCACAACAAAGGAAAACCAGTCTCTGGTCAATGTCCTCCGACATTTTTCTTTGTGAATCCTCATTTTATACTTAATTCGTGACTGGTGTTTTGTTTTGCTCTTTTCAGTTGAATAAAGAGTGCAAATGAACATTCTTTATTTATTTATAATAGAGGTTTAGAACAACTTGAGGGTAAATGATGACATAATTGTCAATTTTTGAGTCAACTGTCTTTTTAAATCCCAGTTAAAAAGTCCAAACGCCATCAGGTGACAGAAACTGAGGGGGGGGAAAACCTTGGGAGAAGCCAACAGTTACAAAGATGAATAAATACTGTAACAATTGTTAATGTTAGTTAATGCATTAATGAGACCTTTTTGTAAAGTGTTTCCAATATCTTTAAGGAAATGCGTGTTGAAAACAGTATAAGAGCATATTAAATAGAATATATGTATTTAAATTCAGTCGGGCTGGATCCTTCTTGGCTCATTCAGCAGTGCAGAAGGAAATTTGTGGAAGCTGCTCTCCAAAGCCACCAGTTCTAATGGAAAGAACGCACATTACATTAATCTGACTAATGATCTATCACATTGAATAAATAAATCTACAAGAGCAATAATGTATTTTAATAAGAAATGCTAAAGGCCATTTAAATGAAAAATTACCTCTCAAAACTGTTAAACCACAGAATAAATCAGATTTTGGAAAATTGTTGACAAAGGGAGCCATTTAAGGCTGATTTTAATAATTGATCGTGTGGAAGTGCTTTAAGAGATGCTAGCCGAATCGAAAGACAGAGGGTCTGATGTGATATGTATGGCGCTGAGCTTTTGTTTGGCTAATCGTACGTGTATGATCTGCCACATTAATCTAACGCTCGTTGTGATGGTTTGATAGACAGTCTAGTTAATGGTTGAACTATTTAAAGACCATAAATCACTGATGTTATTTCTGTAGCCTGTTGCCAGTTTTGAGTTGAATAACATGCAGCCTGTTGCGTGTTGTGAAATGTCAGTTTTTAAAGAGTCACGCGATTTGGCTCCCGAAAGCTCATAAAACCGCATAAATGGAGCAGCTGTAATTTTCAGTAATTAGCAGGGTAATTTCCTCCCCTTTCGCCTTTAGTTTCAAAAAGAAGTTGCGCTGAGAGGCAACAGTGTTGCAGCTAATTTGTCATTCTTCTTTAGCCACTCTGCATTTGCACTTGTGTCATCTGTCTGTGCAATCTGCTAGTAATTTGGAAATGAAAGAACAGCTGTCCTGAAAGAAGACTGAGAATGCCTTTTTTTTTTTGAAGTGGACAATAGTTCCTGTGAAGCCACATATCCAAATTCTGTCCTGCAATCCAAAAGATCTGACCGTCTTGTGGCCTAGGATGAAACCGCCTAATTGAATTGCTTACTTAATAAGCCAAATTAATCAAGCTTTCATCTACTACTGGTGCGGTACATTGACAAAGCACCATCAGGTTCCTGTCTGAATGTTTATTACCCACCACAATAGACTGTGATTGTAAAAGCACTTGCTGTTTTAATGGCTCTTGTTTTGTTTTATAGTTGAGGAAATCACAGCAGATACGACTTGCCTGTCCTTGTCACTTCATTCGTGATGTTCTTTTTTTATACCTGTAAATAAAGATTCTCAAGATTCAATAAAGCCAGCTTTTCAATTAAGTGATCGAGCTGTGTTGTAAAGCCCCATGTGTAGATATTATCGTCAAGTGCCTGAAACAGCATTTCGATGACAAGTCATCTGACAACTCTGTTCACTCTGCTGACTCTGTTCCAGTGAAGTCAGCTTTTTAGTAGTAGTGCATTCGCTAGCATGCTAACAACATGCTATTCTTTAGCTGTTAGACAGGGTGTGCAGTGAAACCCAGCAAATTTGTCTCCTTAAAAATTAGAAACTACACATTTGGGGTGAAAACTTTTTGAATTTGAAGATCAGGGTAAATTTAACTTATTTTGTCTTTTGCGAAACAACTATCTTCTGTAGCCATCTTCTGTTCAAAAGTTTTCATCCCCTAGCTCTTAATGCATATTTTTCATACAAGTCCCTCAGTTTGAGATGGATCTCAAAATCATACAGTCAGTGCTGGGAAGGGTTCAAATTAGGGCTGCCAGTTTAACGCGTTAACTCAATTAATTAGTTATGAAAAAATAACGCGATTAAAATATTTTAACGCAGTTGACGCACTGATCCCGCCCCCATACCTTTACGTCATCTTACTATTACACTATATTTCATATAGTTGACTGTTGACAAATGGTAACTCCACAAATGCTGTTATGCCCTAAAATTCAAGATACAGTTCAAAAAATGACCCTATATGTGTTTTGTCTCATAATTATACCACTATCACAGGATATCACACTGGCAGCAAGAGCAAGACACAGGTGCTGATTTTGTCCGGATCTATCACGAGCTTAAATGTGATTTTTTACATTTCAGTAAAACAGTTCAGTAAATAAGTTGTTGATATTGTGTTGTATTTTAAATACAATGTTATGTGTTTTTGCTCAATTCTGCAGAGTACATATTACCTTTGAAGCCATAGCAGAATTGTTACACGTCTCTGAGTAACACAGCGGTGTTTTGTTTATAAATGAATCCGCGTTTTGAACGAACTTGTGAACCACTGATTCAAAAGCCCATTCATAAAGAGAGCCATTTACTTAATTCTTGAATGAATCGCCGTTTGAACGAATCGAAGACATTTACCGCCACCTGCTGGCAGATTGAGTTTCTAAGAGTATAATTTCATAAAAAAAAAAATACTATTAATAATAAATAATAAAATAAAAAGAAGAATAGAAATAAAAACATTAAAGGGATAGTTTGCCAAAAAAAAAAAAAAATGTAATTCTGTCATCATTTACTCACTCTCGTGCTGTTTCATACCTTTCTTTTGTGGCACATGAAAGAAGGTATTTTGAAGACTGTTGGTAACAAAGCTGTTTTGTTTACCACAAGTTACATTGTATGAACAAAAAATACTGAGATGTTTATCAAATTGCCCACTTTTCTATAGTTTCCGTTATTCCGTTGCAGCCTAAATGTTTATGTGTAATAAATTCTATTTTGAATCAAATAAAATACGTTTTATTAAACTAATTATTTCTTGCTGAAGCTCCTTTGACTTTAAATTATCTTTTGGGAAAAATTTCTCAGCCAAATTTGATGTGCGATTAATTAGATTAATGACATCATGTAATTATTTGATTACAAATTTTAATCGGCTGACAGCCCTAGTTCAAATACACAAAAATGCAAGAATTTGTGGGACCCCAAGGATTTTTCTGAAGAACAGCAGACAGTTTAACTGTTCAGGACAAACAAGGGGCTCAAGAGCAACTATCACTAAACAAAAAAAAACACAGCTGTGGATCATTCAGGTAACAACACAGTATTATGTAAACTTTTGAACTGGGTCATTTTTATAAATTCAACTATTATTTTCTCTCGTGGACTATTATGTAAACATCTTTTATGTGAAATATCTTATTCAGCTCCCTCTTATTTTGGTAAAATATTAAGATTTTTAATGATTGTGAAAGGGGGATGCAAACTTTTGACCTTAACTGTAAATACTAGCTTCGGACTACAAAATGCAATGTAAAACAGCTAATGTGTAATGTCGTAGTACAATGTGCGAATGTACATTTTAAACAACAGAGAGTAATATACTGGTAAACAGTAGCAGAGTGATGGATGGTTTGCCAGATCTGAGTGTTAGAAAATAGGCAGTTGTCTATTTCAGTCGTGGGTTTGCTGTAGGACATGTATAAATCATCACTGTGGCTTGCGGTTTTTCGCTGTGGGATCTTCTGCCAAACCCTGTGGGGTGAACAGACTGTGACCTGGGTGGTTTGGATCTTGCAGTAAAGCATGGAATTCGCCATGGCAGCAGTGACAGGAGGTCATGGAAAGTGTCCTGTGTCTCTTTAGTTTTTCCTGACCTCCCCGTCCTGTGCTTTCATAGTGCTAGACGCTGAGATGAGACAGTGACGCCGCGGGCCAGGGCGCTTTTGCCGGGTGTCGGGATGGAAGTATTCATGTGTTGGCTTGCTTACACCAGACACTTTGAAGCAGTACTGGAAATGGGGACACTGTTGTACCTTCCTCAGGATGTGCTGAACCTGGAACACTCAGTTCCGAGTCCCCATCTTCTTCCATAAGTCAACAAGTTCCACATTCAGAGCAGGCATTGTGCCAGTTGCATGAGAATTTAACTTTTGTCTATCTGTCTATAGAGAAAGAGGCTTTAATGGCACATTGATTAGCTCCAAAATACACTAAATACTGTAATATTTTCAAATATTATGCCAATTTTCTATTTGAATATATTTTAAAATGTAATTTATTCTTTAATTTAATTAGTTTATTTTTAATATTTTGTTTTATTTTATCCTTAAAACATCTTTCTTTACAAATGCTATTTTAGTTAATTTTATGTTATTTTAATTATTTTTGTTGGAACTATTATTTATTTGAAAGCTTTAGAATCTGCATTATTTTATTTTAATTTATTTTATTAATACTGCATTAACTTACTCCAAAAATACAGTAAATCCTGTAATATTTTGAAATTTTACGACAATTTATGCAGAATTTTCAGCATCATTACTCCAGTCTTCAGTGTCACATGATCTTTCAGAAATTATTCTAATATGCTGATTTGATGCTCAAGAAACATTTAATTTAATTTAATTTTATTTTATTTTTTAAAGATCAAATGAACAGCATTTATTTTAAATTGAATTTCGTATTGAATTTTGCATTTATTGTTTCTTTTAACCAATTTAATGCATCCTTGCCAAAAAAAAAAAAAACAAAATCTTACCTTACTTAACATTTGCATAGTAGTGTCAATATTTAAATCCATTTTTCATGTTTAATTATTATTGTGGTTTAATTTATTTCAGGTAACCCCAGATCTAAATGGCACATACCGTAAAAATAACTTTAATAAGCTGTTGTTTCTTGTCCAGAATAAGCTACATGAGGACTACACTATGCCATAAGTCATATGTTTGGTTGTGCTATACGCAAACTCTAGGGTTTTAACCACAATAAAAATATTTGTATAAATCTGATTGGTTGAGCCGCGTTCAAAGCCTTAAATTACTCTACAAACATAGACCTTTGTTTATGTTTGTGTGTTGTTCGGCAACCGCTTTGTTACAAACCACAACCGTTTGTGAGGAACTACATTGTTTGGCGTAAGAATACTGTTTTTATTAATATCATTACACTTTATTTGCTCTGTTTTATTTTGTGAAACCTTACTACGTATATGGAATAACCGTTTTATAAAAGCAATAAGCCCAGTGAAGCCGTGGTTTACAGTGAATTTGTAAAAGCTAACAATGCCCCATAGCTGTTATAAATTCACTGTAAACTATGGCTTCTTGGGGCTTATTGCTTTAATGCACTGCATATATATTAATATTTATAGGAGTATTATGGGTTCCCTATCTGTCGTACACTCCGAGTTGTGTCGAGTAGTGTACGACACTAGGGGTCGCTCTTGAGAGCCCAAACACCTCTGACAGTATAGAAAACAGGCCAATGAAATTGGGTGTGCAGCTTTCACAGCTGGCCACGCCCCGGCCATCCGGGTACAAGTAGGGCAGCCTGTGCATCTGCTCACTCGTTCTGTTCTTCGGAGCCGAATGCAGCGTCTCTGCGTGAGAAGCGGCAACATTCACCTCTTTCGTCGTTGGATCAGCAGCACAGGCAGCGGTCTCTCCCTCTCATACACAGATAAGTGTTGTGAGAGTTCCCCTGCGTGCGTCGACGGCGATCTTGAGGAGGAATCTTCCTTCTAAGAAGGTATTTCTCTGAAAGAGCTAGCGCGGTGGGATTGTGTGTTGGTTAACATATCTTTCCCTCCGTGCCATCCTGGTTGCGGCTTACCTTCCCGTACGATCAAACACGACGGTTGTGTTCAGTCTGAAGTTATGCTCACGCTGATACAGCCTTTGTTGTTGATTCATGTTTTGCTGGCGAGAACATGATCATGGACGCGCTTGCTCGCGAGCCGTGTGCTTTTCACGAGGCCTAACTGACCCACCCAGATCCACTCTCGACCCGGGGATGAGAGGTGGATTCGGCACAACGGTTCTGACTGTCTGTCTCCACAGTCAGTCACGGCCGGGTCAGTATATAGGCCCGGGTATCCCGGTGATTTTGCAGCAATAGCCCTCCATTGACGGCTAGGTGCTGAGTCTGCAGACCAGGGTGGTTGGGCACTTACCTGGTTTCTGCGTGTTGGCAAAGACACACCGTGTCCTTGGGGCTTCTTCTCCAAGCACGATGCTCCTTGCCTTATTCAGCGACATCCCCATTCCTGGTACATCGGGTATAGTTCACTGAGACTGCTAGCTGAGTCCCTACGTGGGTGCGATCCCTCCCTTAGCTTCTCAAGAACTAACTGACTTGGCTAAGCAACTCAGGTTGCAAGGCACCCGCTGAAGTCTATGGCATTCTCTCAATATCGTCTCAGAGAAGGGCGAGAATGTTGTGGTTCTTAAGCAGGAATCGCAGCCCCCCTGGGAAGGGTGCGATAGAGCCTACCCCGGCAGCCAAAATGAGGGTAGGGGTTCTAGCCCCTACTTCGTTATACCAGGATGGGTGGTCAACGCATGCCAATCTGAAACAAGAGTTTTTGAATCATCATTCAAATGTTAGCCCTGGATATAGGGCTGGCATAGCTCTTGTGTGGTCAGGGTTTAAGATTGGTCGGTGGCGTTGGACCTGAAGGACGCATACTGTTATGCCTTTCCCTCCAAGACTCTGTCTTCAAGGGCGGGCTCATCAGTACAAGGTTCCCCCTGCAGCCTATCCCTATCGTCCCGCACCTTTACGAAGGTCAGGGGGCTGCCCTCGCCCCCCCCCCCTCCGGGGTAGAGGGCATGTGCATTCTCAGTTATCTCTGTGACTGGCTGTCTTAGCACACTCACGAGGTGCGGTTTGCACTCTCAGGGATGTGGTTCTCAACCACCTGGCTGGATTGGGACTTCAGGTCTTCTGGGATGGCGTCCACCCAAGTTCCGTGGTGTTCTCACTATGTCGGTTCAGGGCCCCAACACCACGGTTCTTCGAGCAAAAAAATCGCAGTCCTTCTGGCGAAGGGTGCGATAGAGGCTGTCCCCTCAGCCGAGATGAAGAAGGGGTTCTACAGCCCCTACTTCATTGTACCCAAGAAAGGTGGCGGTCTCAGACCAATCTTGGATCTGAGGGTCTTGAATCGGGCCCTGCTCAAGCTCCCGTTCAGGATGTTAACCCTCAAGCACATTCTCACGTGTGTCAGAGTTCAAGGTTGGTTTGTGGCCAGAGACCTGAAGGACGCGGGTTGCCTTTTTCTCCATATAGACTCGGTCACTGTTCTACGCATTTGCCTAGGACTGTGTACAGTCAGTGCTGTTGTGCGTGGGTGCACTCTGGGTTCACCACAGCGGTCTCCCTCATGTACCAGGGCTCCTGGGACATATGGCAGCTTCAGCCGCAGTTACGCCGCTGACCTGATCCATATGAAACCGCGGTAGCACTGACTTCATACCGAGTCCCGAGATGGACGCGGCACTAAGCTCACATCGTGTGTACGTCACACTTTGTGTTGCAAACCTTCAGCCCTTGGGGACAAGCTCGTCCTGCGGGCAGGTTGCCCCTGGGACAGGTGTCTAGACGCGCTGTGTCGCAACAGTTGCTTCCAAGTCAAGCTGGGGTGCCGTGTGCAACGGGTTTGCAGCCTCAGGGTTCGGTTGGGCCCTCGGCTGCTTGGGCATTTTATCGCCTGGAGTTGTTGACAATACTTGGGCCCTGAAGGGATTCGGCCTCGGTCATGACAAACGTGTGTTGGTCGGCGCTGACAACACAGTGACTGTGGCATACACTAGGAAGGTGTACGCTACTTTCACATATCACAACTCACCCGCCATCTCTTACCCTGGAGCCTCAGGCTGTGGTGCGCCACTCACTGTCCGGGTGACAGGTTCGCCCCGAGGTGAGTGGGGAGCTCCACCCTCAGACGGACCGGCTGTTTTAGAGTCGATTCGGCCAGGCACAGGGGTTCTGTGTCTCACCGGAATCCACTCATTGCAGTAGGGTATACGGCCTGACCAAGGACTCCCTCGGTTCAGGTCCGTTAATACTCAGCAGACCGTACGGCTTACTCCCCAGTAAGCCTTGTTGCACAGACACGGTGCAATGTCAGGAAGGTTTCGAAATGGATTCTCTTGGTAGCTCGGTGTGGCCCAACGGAACTTGGTTTTCGGAGCGCGTGCTCCTACCATCGTTGCCTTCCTGACACACCCCCCTGAGAAGGAACCTCCTTCCTCAGGGGAGGGGCACAATCTGGCACCTGCGCCCAGATTTCTGGAGCTTCTTCTTTGGTCCCTAAATGCGACCAGAAAGCCTCCAGAAACCTTCCACCCACAGTGGGAAGCACCCTATACGGGATTGAGCCAGACGGTGGCATGCCCCGGGGTTGGCGCAGAGGTTCTTCCTAAGGGTAGAACCCACGGAGTTGCGGCATCAAATCTGTGCTATCCCTCCTCCAAGGAGGCCTGAATAGGCACCTTTCTGCTTCTATATCAGGGTCCGTGTACAGCCACCATGACTTGGTAGAAGGCAGATCGGTGGGGCACGCTTGGTAACACCACATCCCCTCTTGGTCTATCTGTGGTCCTCGGGCCTACAGTAAGACCCGTTGAGCCCTCAGCTGGGTGATTCGGTGCCCTCTCTGTGAGACGGCCCCCCCCCGGTAGTGCTCACCCCTGTTAAGAGCGGGAAAACCTTCAAGCCCTCTCCATCAACGTTCGTGCCTGGAATTCGGGCCGGTGAACTCTCACGTTGTCCTGGGAACCCGGCCTGGATACATGCCCGTGGTAACCACCACTCCCTCTGAGCAGGTGGTAACCCTGCAAGCTATTCCTTACCAAGGGAATACCCCAACCTGATCCTATCATGCCCGGTCCGTGTCCCACGCATTACCTGGAACGTTCTCAGCACTTCAGACGTCCTGGTCAGCTCTTGTCTGTTATGGAGCACAGCGAAGGGGAAGGCTGTCTCCAAACCAGGATCTCCCACAAAAAAAAAAAGGTGGATGCGATCTGTACGGCCTACCAGGCCGGGGGGCTTTCCTTGTAGCCTCATTAACAGACATCTTCAAGAGCTACAGGTTGGGCTACACCTATTACTTGCCAGTTTGCGCATGGAACCAGTGTCAGCTAGAGTTTCAGTCACAAGCTCTGGTCGGGTGTAGAGCTTGCTTAAGCGCTTCCCCTAAAATGGTGATTACGCTTCTAAGTTCAGTAGGTTTCCTGACGCGAACCCTGGACACCTTCTCCATCACTTGGCACTTCTGGACGTGGCGGAGTTCGGCGGAGGAACTCGCTGCAAAATCCCAACACAAGGTATGGTTACTTTACTAACTCTTGGTCGGATTTGTGCCCCGTATGTAGTGGCTCCTTATGTGGCCCCATATGTGTAATTCCACCTATAACTCTCTATGGTGCGGTGTTTCCCCTAATGACAGGTTTGTCTCTAGGATCTGAATTTGGTAGTCTCCCCTAGCGTGAGACCCACATCAGGTCCCATATCTAATGATATTCACTTTATACCCCCCCTCTGGGCAGGTTGTGAGCTCCGTAGTGCCTTTTTTCCTTCGGGAAATAGTCACTTCCCCAACGTCCGCCAAGACACTCAGCCGCTCCACTGAGGCAGGCCCGGCTGCAGGACACTGCTGTAACAGGTCAGTTCTTGGACGTTGGAAGGTCACGAAGAGGTGAGTCGCACTTATGTTAACACGCTGGCCTGTTACTATCTGCGCCCGGTCACTCGTGACGCGGCCAGACTTGTGGCGTGATTTGACGGGGACCCCTAGTGTCGTACACTACTCGACACAACTCGGAGTGTACGACAGATAGGGAACGTCTCGGTTACGTATGGTAACCCTCGTTCCCTGATGGAGGGAACGGAGACGTTGTGTCTCCCATGCCACAACTCTGGACCGCCTCTGAGTGAGTTGAGACGCTCGGCTCCTCAGATCAGAACGAGTGAGCAGATGCACAGGCTGCCCTACTTGTACCCGGATGGCCGGGGCGTGGCCAGCTGTGAAATCTGCACACCCAATTTCATTGGCCTGTTTTCTATACTGTCAGAGGTGTTTGGGCTCTCAAGAGCGACCCCTAGTGTCGTACACTACTCGACACAACGTCTCCGTTCCCTCCATCAGGGAACGAGGGTTACCATACGTAACCGAGACGTTTTGTTCAAATGTCTGTTAGATTCAAATGTAGAGACTTCCGTCTTTAACACTTCTATAACACACATGTAACCCAACCCATAATATTAACACAACAAAACAAATGCAAATTGACTTGAAGTAAATGGAATTGTTTTGTTGCCAAGGCAACTCGTTGGGTTAGCAGTAGGAATGGGCTCTGTAGGTGGACCTGTTGAACTGAGGGCAGCGAGTCTTTAATTCTGCTGATCTCGGTGTGGCGTCTGCGGAGAATGGCTGTCTTTCTCACAGCTTAGTTCATAATTATTTACTCATTAATTGGCTGCAGACATTGGAGATATACTGTAGGCTGGCAATTTCGCACCGTCATTACCAAAGCATGCCTCTCTAATGACAACCGAGAAAAGGAATATGTTTTAATTAGCAATGTTGTGATAGTTGCTGCATCAGTGCGGTAGTGCTTTGTTTAATTTAAACGTAATTATTTTTTGCTGTTCGTTACCAGTCGAACTCTGAAAAAATATCATAGCGCTACCATGGTACAGTCAAGTATCAGATGGTAATATAATGGTACTTTGACTTTTTTCTGTTAAACTGTTAGGGTTTTTGGTTCTTATTAACTTCCATTGTATTTTTTTCCATACCATGGAGGCCAATGAGTACTGTCGACTGTTTGGTCACCAATATTCTTCAAAATATCTTCTTTTGTGTTCAGCAGAAGAAAGAAACTCATACAGGTTTGGAACAACTTGTGGGTGAGTAAATGATGACAGAATTCCATTCAATGCTTCAAATTAAAATACTGTCACGAATTACTCACCCTCATGTCTTTCCAAACCCGTAAGACCTTTGTTCATCTTCAGAACACAAATTAAGATATTTTTGATCAAATCTGAGAGCTTTTTGACCCTGCATAGACAGCAACGCAACTGAAACGTTTAAACGGCCCAGAAAGGTAGTAAGGATATCAGTAAAATAGTCCATGTGACATCAGTGGTTCAACCATAATTTTATGAAGCTGCGAGAATACTTTACTTATGAGAAAACAAAAATAACTTAAAACAAAGGGGATTTATTTAACAATTTCTTCTGTCAGAGTACCATGATGCATCTTTCAGTTTGAGCTGGAATGCTTTAGAATTATTTTATTTTATTTTATTTTATTTTATTTTATTTTATTTTATTTTATTTTATCTTTAAAGCAACATCCCCACTGTAAATGATGCTTATAAATGACAATTATTATTTTTACATAATTTTTACCATTTCTTTACAAATGCTATTGATTTGAAATTGCATGTTTTTATTTTATTTTATTTTAATATTTTTTATTTTATTTTATTTTATTATTTTAGTGTATTATTTATCAGTTTAAGCTTCCGGAATGGTTTAGAATTGGCTTTATTTTATTTTATTTTATTTTATTTTATACATTTGTATATGATGCTTATGAATGACAGTTATTATTTTTATGTAATTTTTTTACAATTAAATTGCATGTTTTTTATTTCATTTTATTTTATTTTTATAAATTTTTATTATTTTATTTTATTTTATTTTATTTTATTTTATTTTTTAGTTTAGTTTAGTTTAGTATTTAGTTTAGTTTATTGTTTATCAGTTTGAGCTTCCAGAATGGTTTAGAGTTAGCTTTATTTTATTTTATTTTATTTTATCCTTAAAGTCTTATATATATTTTTTACCATTTCTTAAATGCTATTGATTTGAAATTGCATGTTTTATTTTTTATTTAATTTTATTTTTTAATTTTGATTATTTTAGTTTACTATTTATCTGTTTGAGCTACTAGAATGGTTTAGAATTGGCAATATTTTATTTTATGTTATCCTTAAAACACCATCCCCACTGTAAATTCTGCTTAGAAATTATAAATTAATATTTTTATATAATTTTTACCATTTCTTTACAAATGCTATTGATTTGAAATTATTTTTAATTAGATTTAATTTTGATTATTTTAGTTAATTATTTATCTGTTTGAGTGACTGGAATGCTTTAGAATTGATATTTGGCACAAAAGAATCTTGTTTCATAGAACTTCACAATATTATTATTTTATTTTATTTCTACTAGCCTTTAAGCATCAAAAAGAAGACTGACACAGAAAAGATGTAATCGTTGAATAAAGGCATTATTTTTGTTTTCTTCACGCACAAAAAGTATTCTCGTAGCTTCATAACATTAATGTTGAACCACTGATGTCACAGGGTCAGAAAGCTCTTGGATTTTATCCAAAATCTTAATTTGTGTTTAGAAGATGAACGAAGGTCTCACGGGTTTAAAACGCCATTAGGGTGAGTAATTACTGCCAGAACCTTCATTTTAGCTTGAACTATCCCTTTAAACTACTAAATGTCCAAAACAAAACACTTTTTGTTACCGCAAACTGGTTGTTTATAGGCTTTTAAGAAATATGGAGATCTTTGACAACAGTGCTCACAGACAGCAGCAATCTCTCCTGGATCAAGGCAATAAATCAAATCACCTATCTTCTTCATATTTGATGGTCTACTTGGCCTTTTCTTATGATTTACAGAAGCTATTTTGTCAGTGAAATCCTATTCGGCAGGGCCAAAAATCAGAGGCTGCGTCACCGTCGCCGTATATTGGATCCCAGCATTTCTTCTTCCGCACAACACCCCACTGAGCCGGTAATTGCACCGTTCATGCAGTGAAAGGACAGGGCAATATTTTAAAGTGATAAACACCACTTACTAACTCCACTTCCCTTCACATTAGCATCTGTGAACCTCATAGGTTGCTCGGTAATGGCTGCCAGAATGATTTGATTTCCATTTTAGCCGGTAGACGGGTCATTTTGTTGGAAACGCTGTGGGTTTCGACCGCCGATGAGGACCACTAATCTTGATGCGGTAACAAAACTGCCACTTGATACTCCACCCAGCTTGCGGAGAACATGTCGGAAACGTGTTGCCGGCTGTTAACGGCGTACATTTGGTAAGGTGGCACATGCTCAGATGATGTGTTTGAGGAGAACGGCTGAATGTTTGTCACTTCAAAGGCCGTCGGAGCAGCTCATCTCCCTCAGATGATGGAGGCTTGATATCTCAGAGCTGTCTGCGCTTCCATCACGTCGGTGAAAGATCTCCGGTACAGAAATGCTCTGCACCTTGAGTCAGGGAGATTGAGCTGTTAGTCACGCCACGGCTGCCCTCACTTAACTAACATCAATGTTCAAACTGAGCGCTGGCTTCTCTGTCAGAGTCAGCCTGCGGATGCCTGTTTCTCTGCGCTCTCTCTCTCAATGGGTGTCGACTCTGTTTTACATGAATAACTCCGCTGAAAAAGAAAATTCAGTCGTTTTCTCACCTTAATGTTATTCCAAACCTATATGACTTTCTTTCATGGAGAAGGAGAAGATTTTGAAAAAAGTACTGGTCCGTGCAGTTGGGGACTGCATGGAGCCGTAAAGCTTCAAAAAGGACACAAAATGTACAAGTTGTACCATGCTTTTGAGCTGGTATCTGACATTTTGCAGGTTTTATACGTATTTATATTTATGCTCTTGGCAGACCCATCATTTTAGCATTGCTAGTACAGTATTCTACTGTTTGAGCCACTGGAATGCTTTAGAATTGGCATTTGACGCAAAAGAATCTTGTTTATTTATTTTATTTTATTTTATTTATTTATTATTTTATTTTATTTTATTTATATATTTTTTTATACTAGCCATAAAAAAAATCAAAAACCACACTAAAGCCATCCCTATCCCCATTGTAAATGATGCTTAGAAATGACAATTATTATTTTTCTATAATTTTTACCATTTCTTTACAAATGCTATTGATTTGGAATCTTGTTACAGAGAACTTTGCTTGTATTTATTTATTTATTTATTTATTTATTGAGCTACTGGAATGCTGGAATTCTGGAATTGGCATTTGGGTATTTTTCCCAAAAGAATCTTGTTTCATAAAACTTCATGTTTTTATTGTTTTATTTTATTTTATTTTATTTTAGCCTTAAAGCACCATTGCCACTGTAAATGATGCTTATAAGTGAGAATTATTATTTGTATATAATCTTTACCATTTCTTTACAAATGCTATTGATTTATAATCTTGTTACAGAGAACTTTGCCTGTTTTATTTATTTATTTCCTTGTTTGTTTGTTTGTTTGTTTGTTTTACTTTTTATTATTTATTACTTTTATTATTTTGTTTTATTATTTATCAGTTTGGGCTACTGGAGTGCTTCAGAATTGGCATTTTGGGTATTTGTCCCAAAAAAATCTTGTTTCATAGAACTTCATGTTTTTATTTTATTTTATTTTATTTTATTTTATTTTATTTTATTTTATTTTAGTCTTTCCCACTGTAAATATTGCTTAGAAATCAGAATTATTATTATTTGTTTGTTTGTTTGTTTGTTTTACTTATTTATTATTTTGTTTTATTATTTATCAGTTTGGGCTACTAGAGTGCTTTAGAATTGGCATTTGGGTATTTGTCCCCAAAAAAATCTTGTTCCATAGAACTTCATGTTTTTATTATTTTATTTATTTATTTATTATACTTTGCATGTTTTATTTTATTTTATATTTTATTTATTAATATTATTTTTATTTTATTTTTAATATTTTAGTTTATTATTTATCTGTTTGAGCTACTTGAATGCGTTAGAATTGGCATTTGGGTATTTGGCACAGAATTTCGTTTCAGAGAACTTCATGATTTATTTATTTATTTATTTATTTATTTATTTATTTATTTATTTATTTTCCTTAAAGCATCAAAAGCACCATCCCCACTGTAAATGATGCTTAAAAATGACAATTTTTATTTTTATAACATTTTTATATAATTTAGCACAATTTTACATAATTTCTTAACAAATGCTTTTGAGCACTGTTAGCAGGTTTTGTATTTATTTATAATTTATTAATTATAAAATTACACATTTATGAATTTTACTCATGATTTTAGTATTGCTAGCACTATATAACATTTCACTACTCTTGAAATGCTTCAGAATTAGCATTTGGGTATTTGACAAAAAGGAAGCTTGTTTTGGTCTTGAATAGGTTAAAATTATTAACAAAAACAGTATTTTATTTATTTTTTTTTTTGGCTTTTTTTTTAATTGAGATTGAGATTGTTCAAATACTATAATATAAACAGTAAAAATATAAATATTTTATCAGAATCTGTTGTTAGAAAATGTAGCATTATTTTTGTTTGTGGTGTGGTAAATGACGTGCAAAGCAAAAAAATGAACTTATGGCCCAAAAGGCCAGAAGGGGGAAAAAAATCCATTGTTGAGCCCTTGGCCACGCAAATATTATTTCACAGACGTCACCTTCAGAAACAGTTCCCCTCAGAATAGCGCTTATGTCTTTGGTTTAGCAATCTGATCCACTCAGAAAGCAGAAAGAGATATGAAAGACAAACATCCCCAGAGGAAATCCCTCAACCTTGTTTTCATCAGCACCATCGTGAACACAGGGACTTATTCTTATTTGAAATGGCATTCGGTAGTGAATATGCTAAAATTAATAAGTCAATATTGAGAGAGTCGTGATAGAACCGACTCTATTTTTCATTCTTTCTTCCTTGGCGGAACAGAAGGCATGACGCACGACGAGACGTGTCAGGTGTTCCCATGCAAATCGTCGCATCAGATGCAGCTCTAATGCACTTGTAATGAGCTGGCTCAATGTTACACACATGCATCAGAGATGCAGCCTCATTTCGTATTTCACCTGTAACCTCATACCACATACCGGGTGTGGAATACATTACTCAGAGTTGAACTCCCCTAATAAAAGAGCGCTGTGTGCTGCCGGGTTTGTTGTTGCCTGAGCGGAGCTCCTCACAGTGAGCGTATGGAGCCTCTCCCCACCTGTCAGATGTGTGTATACGGGCGATGGGCGGCCCCCTGGGGAGGAGGCACTGATGTGCCAGGTGACGATCAAAGGCCCGGTTTCCTGCCTTTCACTGCGCGTTCATATGGCTTCCTCGCTTTAGACCTTTTTCTGAGGTTTAAGTGCTGAATAGCGGTAACATCGAGATGAGCACCATCACCGCTTACACTTTTTTTCTCACTGATTGGCCAAGGTCTTTAGTGCATAGATGTAGATTTAGGAAGGGGAGTAGAAGGGTGCAAGGAATTTTTTATTTATTTTTTTTTTTACCTTGTAGGGAGGTTTCTGTTTTTTGGTCCCCATTATACAAACTCCAGTTCTGACCTTTTTTCTCAGAATTGTGTGATATAAACTTACAATTACGAGATATAAACTCACAATTCTGAGAAAGAAAGTTGCAATTCTGAGAAAAAAAGTTAGAATTGCTAGTTTGTATCAAAATTCTGACTTTTTTTCTCAGAATTCCGTTTTTTTTTTTTTTTTCAGAATTGCGAGTTTATTTCTCACAATTAAAACTCGCAATTGCGAGTTTATTCCACAATTCTGACTTTTTTCTCGCAATTGCAACTTTATATCTCGCAGTTCTGACGTTTTCTCGCAATTGCGACTTCATATCTCGCAATTCTGACGTTTTCTCGCAATTGCGACTATATATCTCACAATTCTGACTTTTTTGTCACAATTGCAACTTTATATCTCGCAGTTCTGACGTTTTCTCGCAATTGCGACTTTATATCTCGCAATTTTGACGCTTTCTCGAATTTTCATATCTCGCAATTTCTCGGACTATATGTCCACAATTTGACTTTTTCTCTAATTGCGACTTTATATCTCGCATGCTCAAGTTTTCTCCAAATTGTGACTTTATATCTCGCATTTGACGCTTTCTCACAATTGACTATATATCTCACAATTTGACTTTTTCTCAATTCGACTTTATATTTGCAATGCTCAAGTTTTTCTCCGAAACTTTATATCTCGCCTGACTTTTCTCTTTATATCTCACAATGCCTGTTTTCTCGAATTAACTTTATATCTCACAATTCTGACTTTTTCTCGAATTACTTTATATCTCGCAGTTCTGACGTTTTCGCATTGCGACTTTTATATCTCGCAATTGACGCTTTCTCGAGTTGCAACTATATATCTAATTCTGACTTTTTTCTCGCAATTGCGACTTTATATCTCACAATGCTCAAGTTTTCTCCGAAATTGCGACTTAACATCTTGCAATTCTGACTTTTTTCTTGCAGTTGTGACTTTACATCTCGCAATTCTGACTTTTTCTCGCGATTGCAACTTTATATCTCACAATTTTGACGTTTTCTCAGAAATTGCGACTTTATATTTTTTAACAATTGCGACTTTATATTTCGCAATTCTGACTTTTTCTCTATTTTTTTCTTCAGTGGCAGAAACGGGCTTTCATAGAAAAGAGCTTATAAATCATTAAGAATTAAGTTTTTTGAAAATATAAAAATGCACAAAGTTTAGTTTGAGGTTTAGGGACTGGGTGCAGAATAAGGGGATAGATTTAATTAATTAATTAATTCATTCATTCATTATCAAATTTACGTTCATTTCCTAATTTATTTGTATAACTACTGTTCAGAAGTATTCGTATATACTATTCAAATTTACGTAATTTCCTAATGTATTTATAATACTAATATTCCCAATTTTTTTAATTTCCAAATAAATTTCTATAACAAATGTTCCGAAGCAGTGCTACATTTGAAATACTTATATTTCTATATGAACTATTTAAAAAATAAATATTTATATTTATTTTGTTATAAGCCTAAAAAATTGTATTAAACCTAAAAAAAATATAGCATTTTTAAATTAAAATGTACATAAATTTCTAATGTTATATAACTGTTCTTCTAAAGTAGTTTTACAGTTAAACAATTATATTTCTATCAGATTTGTGTTTCTATGATTAACATTATGAGTTTCACATCAAATTGAGCTTCATTTAAATAACTGTAAGTTGTGTTACAGTTAAAAACTTAATTCTTTAATTAATAATTAAATTTATTTCTTTTATGATTAACATCTGTTTTACATCAAATTGAAATTCTTTATATTCTATTTATGAAATTAGTGTTTCTTTTGTCATTAACAATTACATCAAATTGACAGTTTCATCAAATTCAGAAAAAAAACATTTTTAAATCTATATGTACATAATTTTTATTTCATTTCGATAATTGTTGTTCCAAAGTAGTGTTACTATTTGTTTTTTGTTTTTTTTATTATATGAATTTATTATATTTCTTTTTATCTCAGTTTTAAATCAAATTAAGATTGTATAAATCTTGGTAACACTTTACAATAAGGTGTCATTTGTTAACATTAGTTAATGTATTAACTAACATGAACATCCAATGAATAAATTTATTACACCAATTATTAATCTTAGTTAATGTTAGTTAATAAAAATACAGTTGTTCATTGTTCATGTTAGTTCACAGTGCATTAACTAATGTTAACAAACACTTGTGGTTATAATAACGCATTAAATGCTGACATTAACATTAACTAAGATTAATAAATGTTGTAGAAGTATTGTTCATTCTTAGTTCATGTTAACTAATGTAGTTTACTATTGCAAAATCCAAATTTACAAATTTACATAATATTTACTTTTTTCTATTTTTCATGTACATATTCAGTATCTACATAAGAACCATCTTTTTGCATATACTGCATCATCCTTTGATAGCATAAAATAACAATTTTCAAGAAAGCACAAAGAGAAATTACAGTAAGTGATACCATTTTTGTTTAATAGCCAGAGCATCTCTTAAAGTGGGACTTTAGTCTGGGGAATATATGTTTTACGCCTCTTCACTTCAGAGCATTTTCACTCTTTTTTATTTTTCACTAGAAAATATAATCTTGTCTCACAGGGGGTGGTTATATACCTAAATGAGACTCATTTCTTCTATAGAATATATCTATGATTAGCATGTGAAAAACATGATTGAATAAGCACCAAGTGGGAAAGGAAGAAAAAACATGAACGATAGTTATAGCAGACAATACAGACATCATGTTATTTACAAAACGAATGAAATGCAGCCGTAATAGAATACATGTATACATACATATGCACTAAATCAGTATTCATAATATGTGCGTGAGCCGTGCTACATCTGATGCTGAAAACCAATAAAAGAAAGCTTTTGTGTGTAAATTGCCGCGTGCTCTCAAGCAGCAAAGATGTATATCGCACTTCCTGCATGTCAGAACCTAAATGACAAACCACGGATAACACAGTTTTTTATCTTAAACGTGGCCCACTTGCCATGTCGTCGCCCGGCGTTCTGCAGCACTTCAGTGATCGTCCAACCGAAGCAATGAATTCTGGCAGACGCTACCGACTTTATAGACCAGGCTTTAAAACCTTATTTTAGTGCCATGGCTTTTGCTTAGACATATTTCTCAGTCACACACACTCACACACACGGCGACGCAGAAGCCAGATGGAGGATAAACACTAGCTGCTGAGCACCAGGCTTCTCGCCAGTCAAATGTGATTGCCATCAGTGGCAAATTAACAACAAATTAAGCAAGCGAGTTGGGTAATTACACAGTCAATCAATAAGACATACTTTACACTGGCAGCAGGTAAAATGGTGCATAAATAGCAAACTGGAATGAATTAATATTGATTCGAATTTCCTCCATAAGGAAGGACGACTGTTATATCTGCACAATTTGAGCTTTCTGAACGTCCTACAAAATATGCCAGACAGACTTGAAGAAACTATTAATTTCATTCATTTCAAAAAGTACTGCAGAACAAGGAAGGAGAAATTCTGATATATTTTATTTAGATGTTATATATATATATATATATATATATATATATATATACACACTACTGTTTAAAAGTTTGTGCCCGAATTCGAATACCGTGTTTGGAAAGGAAATGACGTGTACTACTGAACCCCTAGGAATATTGGAATAAATAGATAGGAGGAAAAATATATTTCAGTGCTTTCTTTCGCAATTTTATTGTTGGGTAATTATACTGTATATAAATTGCGGGCATCAGGGAGCTGTTATTATTACACGGGGTATTGAAATTGCTTTTAAATGTGCATTTGCTTTTTACTTTCACTTTCGAGATTTGTGATCAAACATACTCTGTTTATACTACGGCAGTACTTACCACACATTTTACAAGATTAGATGTTTGTCAGTGGTGCTCAGGATCTGCAAATCACTTACCATCATCCTATCAGTCATCTCTCCTTACTCTGTTTATGTGGTAAGTGAAATTGTATGTACTATAATGCAACAAGCTACCGCTAGCAAGCAGCTACAGTTGAGGTCAAAAGTTTACATCCCCCTATCAGAATCTGCAAAATGTTAATTTTACCAAAATAATACAAAATGCATGTTATTGTTTTAGTACTGACCTGAATAAGATATTTCACATAAAAGATATTTACATATAGTCCACAAGAGAAAATAATAGTTGACCCTGTTCAAAAAGTTTACATCCCCTTGATTTTTAATACTGTGTTGTTACCTGAATGATCCACAGCTGTGTTTTTTTTGTTTAGTGATAGTTGTTCATGAGTCCCTTGTTTGTCCTGAACAGTTAAACTGCTTGCTGTTCATCAGAAAAATCCTTCAGGTCCCACAAATTCTTTGGTTTTCCAGCATTTTTTGTATATTTCCAACAATGGAAATGTATGGTGAGGAATGTATGATTTTAAGATTTGTCTTTTCACACTGAGGACAACTGAGGGACTCATATGCAACTATTAAAGAAGGTTCAAACACTCACTAATGCTTGAGAAGGAAAAATGATGCATTAAGAGCCGAGGGGTGAAAACATTTGAACAGAATAGAGATGTGTACATTTTTCTTATTTTGCCTAAACATCATATTTTTTCATTTAGTACTGCCCTTCAGAGGCTACAGAAGATACTTACATGTTTCCCAGAAGAGAAAATAAGTTAAATTTACTCTGATCTTCAAATTCAAAAAGCTTTCATCCCCCGGCTCTTAATGCATGTTTTTTTTTTTCTTCTGGAGCATCAGTGAGTGTTTGAACCTTCTGTAACAACAGAATGATTTCTGAATCATGTGACACTGAAGACTGGAGTAATGATGCTGAAAATTCACAAGAATGAAGTACATTTTAAAATATATTAAAACAGTCATTTTAAATTGTAATAATATTTTACAATATTAATATTTACTGCATTTTTGGTCAAATAAACGCAGCGTTGGTGAGCATAAGATACTTCTTTCAAACATTCAGATTTTCAAATTGTTAACTGTGACTGAATCATTGATCCGTGTGGTGAACTCGATTCAGCGATTAACTGAAAGTTTAAATCCACTGGAACATTACATCTTTCAAAACATCTCTTCAGAAGTCATATGGACGTCAAAGAGACTTTTAATGTACACAGAAAAATTGTTGTAGAGACCATTTTCATTCAGAAATTGCTAGTAAATTTCCAACCTGGTCTCATGACAAAAACATACCTGTGGGAACATTTTCATGAAATGCCAATGAAAAGCAAACACAAACAAAAGCGAATGTGGTGTAAAAACGCAATCGCATGCTGTTTTAGCTTGTTTTTTGATCTCTCATCTTTCAGCTCTTTCAGTGCGAGTCATGTTTTTCACAGGATTAGTAAACAAGGATTCAGACTTATGTTTGGAAAGTGAAACATATGGAGCTGTATTCATAACTGTGTACGAAAACGATTACAAGTGCTCGCTGTTGTATCACGTTTAGTGGACGCAATGATATGAATTTATTAGTACGTACTTCGCATCTCGCAAAAACCTTTCCACGGGTACATTTTCGTCATTAGATCAGGTAGTAAATTTTATAAAGCATTACAAAAAAATGGCTGTCACATGTCGTTGTTGCGAGACGAATGCAGGAGTTACGGAATATTCTTAAATATTTGTTAATAATGAAAACTCGGGGGACTAATTAACACGGGAGACAACTGGTAGGAACATAGTTGACTGGACGAAACAGAACTGAACAGGCAGGGATATAAATACAAAGGATAATTAACAAACACAGGTGCAGGGAATCTAATCAAACTAAACAAGCACAGGAAACATGACCATATATGGAAAAACAGGAACTAAAACAAGGGTAAAACACGGAACACAAGTCCATAACCCTGACAAGTACAAAATGAATTGATCCATTTTGAAATATAAAAATTTTGATTGTATTTATTTTCTTTTAAAATGTAATCTTTAAAATAGTTATAAATAAAAGAGTGTACATTAGTCCCTTTTTTCAGAATTTTTCTTATGTTACACCAAAGAAAATGAACCATACGGGTTTGAAACGGCATTAGAGTGACTAAATGTTTAAAGCAAACTATATGAAATGTGACTTTTACGTAATTATTTTTAGTATTCATAAACTAGTTTTTTAAGGAAATGATATTGATTTTAGTCCCTGAAATATGACTTATGGTTCCCCAGAGGGTTTTTTAGCATGAGGTCTCCACTGCACAAGGTGAATCATTAAGCTGACACACAGTTTGTCAGGCAACTTGTTTGCGTCATCACGTCCGCTATGATGCATGGAGAATGGAGCTCGCTCACACTCTGGAAACGTTAAGTGACTGAAATGTCATTTATTCTTTTAATATAGCATAATATTTCCAGCCATTCGTTACAAGCGGAGGAGCATTGCTATACTAGCCCAGTCTACACATCATTTAGTCATAATTCAAAATGATTATAATTCAGACACAATGCAGCGTGCCGCTGTTTAATATGCATATGCGTCCAAACCGTAAGCCTTTGAGACATGGGCTCAGGTGTAAAATAACAGTTGTGGTCTGCTTGTGGGAGGGAAATGCCAGTCAGTCAATGAATGCCTTTGGTGAGGAAACATGTTTGGGAAATATCAAAACTGTTTATTGCTTTACGGATCCTTTTGTATGCTGACTACGTAGAAATGTGCGGTTTCATGTGCGATGTCAGATGTGAGGCCATAACAGCCCACATTCTTCTCAGGTCATCTGAAACGCTTTAAAGACTCTTTATGAGACACGTTGGTCACAACACATGATAATTAACAGTCTGGTCCCCCATCATTTTCTTGTCATTTTACCAGTTTCTTTCAGGAGCATGACAGCAAAGGGCATGTAATTGGGTATGTATATATAGAATGGACTGTATAGTCTACCACATAGTACCATATTACCACATGTAATGCATGTAATTTATTCCTGTGATGCAAAGCTGAATTTATAGTATCATTTCTCCAGTCTTCAGAAATCATTCTATGCTGATTTGTTGCTCAAGAAACATTTATCATTATTATTGAAATGTTTTAATATGAAAATTCAAAAGAACATAACAGATTTGAAATAGAAATCTATTGTAACATTATAACTGCCAATTTTGATCAATTTTAATGCATACTTGCTTAATAAGAATATGAATTATATATATATATATATATATATAAACTGAAAAGAATAAGAATGGATAAATATTATAGATGTTTTATTCTACACAGCCTTTATTCTTCTGTTTACATTCTACACAGATGATTTAGGCAATTGTTAAGTAATATATAGATTGTTAATTAAATGGGCATGTTTGGTTTCCTTTTAATAAATTAAGATTTTAATGTTTAATTTGTTATCCTGGTCAGTAATAGTGCGTGGAGCCGAGCCGGTGCAGACACACGGGAAGAAATCTCAAGTCGCCTGTGAATAACAACAACTAATCAAACACTTTATTTTGCATCTCCTCAGGGGTGAGACTTCATTTTGAGAAATGGAAGGAAAAGGAAATTAAAAGAACGAAAGTGTCAAAACAAATACTGTGTATGTTTTGTAAGAGGAAAGGTACAAAGGTTTTTTTTTATGCTGTGATTCATGTTTTGCATGTAAAGCAAATGCTAAAGATAAATGTTATATTAGCTCCATTGGGTTATGACAACCATGTACTGTACAGGGTTAGAAATGCTTAGCTCAGCCGCCTACATGAAGGATATTATCCAGTAAAAAGATATTATCCACTGTCAAACCAACATAGTGGAAAATTATTTTCCTGCCGCTCTTGTTTTGTTTGTGACCTGCAAAAATTCTGTTTGCCTGTTTTATCGCTTATGTTCTGTGATCACTCCCTAACCCCTGCAACAAATATACAGTTTTGATCCTTTGAATCAAATAGAGTCTCAATATTAGGACACAAAACAGTAGTCTAGCGTAATGTTAATATTTACCAGTTACTCACAGCTACTATAAACTAATATAATTTACAAATGATGTCGCCAAATTTTGCTGAAATGTAATTAAATATTTTAAAAGCAATATCACATTCTTATGGAAGCTTATTTGTGCCACAAAGTGAAGTAAAATGAATGAATGAATGAATCAATCAATCAATCAATCAATCAATCACAAGAAATCCTGTCATTGTGTATTTATGACTTCATCTGACACTTTTTATTTTTATTTTTTGCAATTCTGAGGAAATTGCTAGTTTTTATTTTGTTTGTTTATGGACGACAATTTCCTCTGCTGAATAAAAAAAGGTAATTGTGACTTTTTTACATTTCACAATTTTGACATTTTTCTCAGAATTGTGTGATATAAACTCGCAATTGCGAATTATAAAGTCAGAAATGCAAGTTATGAAGCTAGAATTGCGAGATATAAAGTCATCATTGTGAGAAATAAAGTCAGAATTGCAAGATATAGGCTCTTCTGACTTTTTTCTCACAGTTGTGTGATGTAAGTGCAAGTGTGCAAGTTATAAAGTCCAGTTCTGAGGGGGGGAAAATTAGAAAATAATTACAAGTTTATATCTCACAATTCTGACTTACAATTGTGAGATGCAAACTCGGAATTGCAAGAAATACAGAGATACAAACTTGCAATTCCGACTTTATTCTCAGAATTGCAAGATATAAAGTCAGACCTGGGAGATATAAACTTGCAATTCCAACTTTATTCTCAGAATTGCGTGATATAAAGTCAGAATTGTGAGTTATAAGGTCAGAATTGTGAGAAATAAAGTCAGACTTGTGAGATATAAAGTCAGAATTGAGAGAACTAAAGTCAGAATTGCGAGTTATTAAGTCAGAATTGTGAGATATAAAGTCTTTCTTTCTTTTTTCTTTCTTTCGAGTTTCTAACTTGCAATTCCGAGATAAACTCGTGATTGTGATAAAAAAGGTCTGCAATTGTAACAAAATAAGGTTCCATGCACACTTGTTTATGTGCTATTGCTTAAATATTTATCAAAATTGCAAAACAATCAATAGGAACAAGGGAACAGGACCACCAGGTGAGAAATCATATGTTGTAAATATTGAGTCGGAAAGGGACCTTGACCTGCCAAAAGTTGAATAAAAGTAATTATTAGCGCTCCTCGCGGTGCACATTTCCTCTGATACTAGACAAATGAAGGCTTGGTTAGCCAAGATGTTTGCTTCATCATTCATTCCCCCCACCCACAGCTGATTGATTGCTGTGATTTTATTAAGAAAAGGAGAAGGGGAAATTGAAAAATGCTGGTTGCAGTGTGGAAACAGCGTTGATTATAAACTCTTAGGCGAGACAAAGGGGCCACCTTTCCATTTTGTAGCCCAACAAATAGGCAGCAGGTGTTTTTGACAGGTGTCTGATTGCGTGCTACAAAAGACATTAAAAAAGCAAACAAATTGATGCATTTTTGTGCCTCTCATGGTAAATGGAGTTGGGCCTGATGGATGCTATTACCTAGGGATCTGATTGGCGGGACGCAGTGACTGAATAGCACAGGTGTTTTGCGGAGAACAGTTTGTGTATTTGTTGCACTGAACGTTCTTGATTAAAACGTCATCTTCTGAAGTGTATCTGTAGAATGGTTCACTATGGCAGTGTAATTGGTTTAACCTTTTAAATGGATAGATGATTTCCCATAGTACGACACGTATGATCGAATTATAATATCTATAATGAATGAAGCATATGCAGCCTCCCTTGCAAATTGGACAAACCTAAATCAGCGGCCCTTAACTGGTTTCGCTTTAGGACACAGATTGGTCATCAAATGAACACAACGCAGTACCAAAATTGTTTAACAGATGAAAGGAAACATAAATGTCTTTAAAATCAAACATTTGAAAGACATTTATGCACTGTACTTGTTGCACTGTAATGTTTTGAATCAAATTAACAGTTCAGTTCAATTTAAACATTAAATTTAACAGCTATTTTTTGATATAATAATCAACACAAAGTAAACTAAGTTGTATGTGCAACAAATAATATTTAATGAAGTTTTTGTATGCATCATCTGAAAAAAAAAATTGATTTTGGAATTTAAGAATAAATATCATTTCATCAAAATAAACCATGATCACTTAAATCCTTTAAATTGATATTGTCAACCCAGCCCTGGAGTCAGACTACAGTTCACTTTATGTAATTGATTCACTAATAAGCACCAACTGCTGGTTTGATTCACTAAAAAGAACCAGCTCAGTAGAGTCACTTATTCGGGAGTCACTTACACCAGTTGTGGTGTATGTGCTTGAATCACTGAAAAAGGGCGAATCAGTTCATAAGAATCATTTGTTGAGGCATCACACTGCACTGATTGCATTGTATGTATCTGGTTTGCTAAAAAGAACCAGATCAGTGGTGTAATCCGTTTGGGAATCAGACTACACTTGTTGTGCTGTATGTGTTTGATTCACTAAAAGAAGAGTTTTTTTTGGGAATCACACTATGCTGGTTGCTTTGTATTTGTTTTATCTACTAAAAAGATTTGGCTCATAAGAGTCATATGTTTAGGAATCACACTACAATCACTGCACTGTATGTGTCTGATTCACTAAAAAGAACCAAGTCATCCTGTAAAAGTCATATGTTCAGGAAACACACCACACCAGTCACGCTGTATGAATCTGATTTACTAATAAGAACTAAATCTGTGATGTTATTCATTTGGGGATCAGACTATATGTATGTATGTGTATGATTCATTAATAAGAACAGACCCATACTGTAAAAGTCATTTGTTTGGAAATCACACTACACTGGTTGTACTGTATGGTTCTGATTCACTAAAAAGAAGTGAATCAGTGATGTAATTCATTTGGGAATTGAACTATAATTGTTGCCCTATATGTATATGAGTCACTAAAAAGAACAGACTCATACCGTAAGAGTCGTTTGTTTGGGAATCACACTACATCGGTTAAACTGTATGGTTCTGATTCACCAAAAAGAACTGAATCAGCAGTGTAATTCGTTTAGGAATCAAACTATACTTATTGCCCTATATGTGTTTGATTCACTAAAAAGAACTAAATCAGTGGTGGAATTGAACTATACTTGTTGCCCTATATGTATATGATTCACTAAAAAGAACTGAATCAGCAGTGTAATTCGTTTAGGAATCAAACTATACTTGTTGCCCTATATGTATATGATTCACTAAAAAGAACAGACTCATACTGTAAGAGTCATATGTTCTGGAATCACACTACGATCGTTGTGCTGTATGTGTTTGATTCACTAATAAGAACCGACTCATCCTGTAAGAGACTGAAGTGAATCACACTACACTGGTTGCATTGTATGGTTCTGATTCACTAAAAAGAACTGAATCAGCAGAGAAATTCATTTAGGAATCAAGCTATACTTGTTGCCCTATATGTATATGATTCACTAAAAAGAACAGACTCGTACTGTAAGAGTCATATGTTCAGGAATCACACTACGATCGTTGCACTGTATGTGTTTGATTCACTAAAATAGACTGTATCAGTGGTGTTACTCATCTGGGAATTAAACTATACTTGCTGCACTAAAAAGAACAGATTCATACTGTAAGAGTCCTTTGTTTGGGAATCACACTACAATCGTTGCACTGTATGTGTTTGATTCACTAAAAAGAACAGACTCATCCTGTAAGAGTCATATGTTCAGGAATCACACTACATAGGTTGCATTATATGGTTCTAATTCGCTAAAAAGAACTGAATCATTCGTCTAATTCATTCGGGAACTGAACTATATGTGTTGCCCTATATGCATATGATTCACTAAGAGGTATTATTTTTGGAATCACACTGCAATCGTTGTGCTGTATGTGTTTGATTCACTAAAAAGAACTGAATCAGTGGTGTTATTAATTTCGGAATCAAAATATACTTGTATATGTATATGTATATGATTTACTAAAGAGAACAGACTCATACTCTAAGAGTCGTTTGTTTGGGAATCACACTACATCGGTTAAACTGGATGGTTCTGATTTACTAAAAAGAACTGAATCAGCAGTGTGTTCATTTAGGAATCAAACTATACATATTGCCCTATATGTGTTTGATTCACTAAAAAGGACCGACTCATACAGTAAGAGTCAAGTTTGGGAATCACACTAAACTAGTTGCTCTGAACTGAATCAGTGGTGTCATTTGGGAGTCAGACTTGTTTGTTTTACTAAATTATTTCTGTAATAAGACTACTAATTGCGTTGTCTGCTTTATCCATGTCAACACCGCTGAATATGAAGTCCAGCAAACGAATGAAAATAATTTTACTTCATTGTTCTGGCTGTAAAAATACACTTTTGTCAAAACCCAAAGCTCTGTGGAGCGTTTTTTCCTCCTCTTTAAAAAAAGATTTTGCTATGCTAAAGAGGCTTAGTTGCATTTTAAAATATGGATTTTGAGTGAGAATCCTCTTCCTGAATTATTTTATGCAAAGTGAAGTAATTATCTTGTGATTTTGGAGACGAGGCACTGGTCAGTGCCACCGAGTGGATTTTCTCAGTATTTGGAGAAAGTCAGAGCAGACCTGGTCCATAGCAGGGAGATTTTTAATGTGAAGTCCAGGTGGGTGAGCGCAGGTTTAGTGACTGTTCTGTGACCTGTGTTCTGTCGGTCGTAGTGGGAGGATGATGTCCCTGTCAGCTCCTCTCACCCTTATGTTCTCATTATCCACCTCCTGTCCCCATGCTCCAAATGACAGACTCAGGGACAGGAGCACACAGCCATCCACCACAGATGATTATATAAAGAAATAGTACATTATGGGGAAAAAGGAAGAATAAAATCTAATAGATGACCGTCTTCAAAGTAAGCATTTCATCAGTGTGGGTTCAGCTTTAAGACTTAAGATGGAATAAATATTACAGTTTATCTTGTATCCAGTGGAAAATGGCCAGCAACAGAGCAAGAATAGGTTCTTTTCACACTCTCTGATAACTGTTCACACATATCTGAGAGGCTGATATCAGTGCATATGTCGTCTGGTGAGAGAAACGCTTTCTGCTTGATCTCATGTGAAGCATATACAAATGTTTCTTCAGTGTAGTGACTGCTTGACCGTACAAAACACTTAAAGAAAGCTTGAATAGTGCTTTCATTTGTTTTTCTCAGAATAAGGATCATTTATGCTCAATGGGCATTAAAACACTTGGCGTTGTTGAAGGATGGGATTGTGAAGTGAGAACATATGACAAAACATGAAAGATCATAGTGATATATGACCATTAAAACGATAGTTCATTCAGAAATTAATATTGTATCATTATTTACTCACCTTGGTAGATTTTATATATATATCTATATATATATATATATATTTAATTTAATTTAATTTGTTTTTTGTTTATTTTATTTTATTTGTTGTTTTATTTTATTTTATTTTGTTTTTTATTTTTTATTTTGTTTTTTTGTTTTATTTTATTTTTGTTTTGTTTTTTATTTTATTTTATTTCCTTCTTTATTTTATTTTATTATGTTTTTGTTTTGTTTTGTTTTGTTCATTTTATTACATTTTGTTTCATTTTTTGTTTTGTTTTATTTTGTTTAGTTTTCTATTTATTTTATGTTGTTTTATTTGTTGTTTTATTTTGTTTTGATTGGTTTTATTTTATGTTGTTTTTAGTTTTTTTATTTTATTTTATGTTGTTTTATTTGTTGTTTTATTTTGTTTTGTATTATTTTATCTTTTGTTTTGTTTTCTGTTTATTTCATTTTATTTCTTTTTTTGTTTTATTTTTATTTTATTTTTTATTTTGTTTTGGGTTTATTTTGTTTTATTTTTTATTTAGTTTAGTTTTGTTTTATTTCATTTTTATTTTTTGTTTTGTTTTTTATTTATTTCATTTTATGTTGTTGTTTTGTTTTGTTTTTCTGTTTTGTTTCATTTCGTTTTGTTTTGTTTTGTTTTGTTTTTTATTTTATTTTATTTTTTGTTTTGTTTTGTTTTGTTTTGCTTTGCAGGTCTTTCCATATAACAACAGTTCATAGAGACCAGGGGCTGTCAAATGACATAACACACGCACACACACGCACACACACACACAAACACACACACAAAAGACTGTAAAATAACAATTCATTTCCAACTCATTTGTTACCTGGTTTTAGGTAAATAGTGGCTGGTATTTAACTAAATTCATTCCTTCCTTCATTTTAGGGAAATTGTGGCCATATTGTACTAATTTGTTTCCTCATTTTAATTGACTTAAGGGAATAGTTACCAATAAATACCACTGAATCCACCAGCGTAGTGAATGGGTGCCGTCAAAATGAGAGTCCAAACGGATGGATTGGTGAGCAAGTAATGTAATGCTAAAGTCTGTAAAGAAACAAACTTATCAACATCTTGGATGACCTGAAATTAATAAAAAGTAGCTACAAATTAAGTTGTGAAAACAAAGTAATAAAGTAACAGCAAGTTTTAATGAGCAAATGTTGATGAACTATTGCTTGAATGCTTTAAATGTAGCGTTTTATTAATATAATTATTACCTTGTAATGAAGGAGATGGGTTAGAAGTCTATTTGTAGCATCATATAAAGTTTTATAAGATCTATTAAAGCACAGAATCACTTTCACAAATGGTCCAAGAAACAATGTCATTGTTTTCCAGCCGGGAGCATTGCGGTGGTCGCAGGACCTAATCGCGTGTCCTTGGGCGCACATGGCACGCACAGATTTTTCCATCAGATCCCCGTTAAGGTACACTTTGAATCTCCACCCCTACCCTTTTAATTAAATGAAAGCACAGCGGGTCACATACGAGCTCAAAGTCACACCACAGAAACAGACAAAAGCACATAGTATTGAGCTCATGGTCGGAATACGCAAATATGGCCGCTCAGCGGGGTAACCAGAAATATAACTGTGAAATTAAAGGGGAAATGGGGCTGAATATCTGCAGGGCACAATTCAGAGGTCAACTTTAGCTGCTAATGTGATTTACTAATGTAGATACTACATATATAAATTGTCAAAACACTAGCTTGATCTTAGCTACTTGAAGGGATAGTGAAATGGATAAATTCTTCACTTGGTCTTCATTTATTCACCCTCATGTTGTTTTAAACAAGTATGACTTTCTTTCTGAGACTTTTTGAAGAATTTGCTGCTTTTTGTTTTGTAAGTACAGTGTCTGAATGGTGTCTAGAGCCTTAAGAAATATCATAAAAGTGGCCTGTATGACTTTTTTGGTACTGTATCTATGTACTGTTGCAATTAATGATCAGTCATTTAAGGATTAGTTCACTTCCAGAATTAAATTTTTCTGATAATTTACTCAGCCCCATGTAATCCAAGATGTTCATGTTCAAAATCATGAAAAGAAATGAAGGTTTTTGAGGAAAACATTCCAGGATTTTTCTCCATATAGTTGACTTCAATGGTAATCAGTGGGTTGAAGGTCCAAATTGCAGTTTCAAAGAGCTCTAGCTGAGGAATATGAATCTTACCTAGTGAAACGATTGGTCATTTTCTAAAAAAAAAAAAACTTTGGAAAGGTCAAACATGGTTAGTTCTTTGTCTGTGTACTCCGGTTCGAAAAGGTAGGGTAGGGCAAAAAACTCCATGTCATTTTCTCCTCCAACTTTAAAATCATCATTTTTTAAATGACCAATTGTTTGACTAGATAAGACCCTTATTTCTCATCTGGGATCATGTAGAGCCCTTTGAAACTGCATTGAAACTGCAATTTGGACCTTCAACCCACTGATCCCCATTGAAGTCCACTATACTAAGAAAAATCCCAGAATGTTTTCCTCAAAAACCTTAATATCTTTTCGGCTGAAGAAAAAAAGACATCTTGAATCAGATGGCGGTTAGTAAATCTTTATTCTGAAAATGAACTAATCCTTTAAGTTGAAAATGATTCATTCCAATTCTTTCAAGAATTCAGACATCAATACGTTTTATAAATTATTATAAACCCTCCACACAAAGTTAGGGCAGATTTTCTTAAATATCTTTCTGTTCCTCACACTAAGGTGTCGTATAGCTTCAGAACACTTGAAATATAGCAAGTAAGTAATATAGGCCATTTTATGATTCTTGGCATTTTGGAGCTTGACAGACCTAATAAACAGGGTCTGGGGTCAAAAAAAATTTCTTATGCTCACCAAGCCTGCATTTATTTGATTTGAAAAAACAGTAAAAACAGTAATAGGGGTTGACAATTAACGCCAAGGGGTGCATTTCCCATACAACGACATAACTCGCTCAATAGTACGATGCATTGTTGTGGAAACTAACTAGCTAGTCACGACTGTTTCCCGAACACGGTCGCATCTCCGTCGTTTGAACCACATTAGTTCAACAATGTAGGGCCGTTGTTAATGACGTCATACAATGTTGTGGAGTAATAATTTCTACTGTTTAACTGATTAGAGACCTCTAAAATGCTATATTGAACATGGCACCTGTTACTATTTTTTGTCGTTTCGCTTTATTTGATGTTTGATTCATCACGAGTTCCTTCATAGCAGAACCTGATTTTACCAAGTACGACATGTTCCTGGATCAACATCTTTGTTGACCCTGGAACAACATTGTGATTAACCAATCAGATTTGAAAAAACAGTTTATAGTTTTTTGTGAAGTTTAGGCTTACAATCAGTGTTTGGTGCTTGCACATCAGTGTCATTCATCTATCATTTTCTCTGATTTTAGAGATTACTCATGGGTACGGTTAGATTTAGGTGTAAGGATGTGGTCAAGATTAAATTTTTGGATTAAAATGTTGTTCGGGGTCAACAAAATCTAACATCTAACTCAGCAAAATCAGGACGTGCTTCCCTCATATGTCATTCTCTAGGGTTCCTTTAGGCACACTATTTAAAAAAACGGCACTTACAGAGGACGCGCAAACATACACAGATTACACTGCATTTATATTTAGATAGAATGGAATATACAGATTGCACTGCATATTAGTTTGCTTACTGTGCCAAAGAGCATAATTTATTGAACTCATATGTCTTACTAACAAGGAACTATGCTTCTAACCACAGGTCGAGAGCTGTAGTTCCAACCATGTAAGTTTCTGACGCTGTTTGCGAATATTCGTTTGAACTATGGTTTCGTGAAACAGAATTGTTGAACTATGTTGGTAACGACGGAACTTGCGACCAGTTGGCTAATGGCGCTTTTGGGAAACACACCCCTGGTCAATAATCGGCGCCGATATTAAGCATTTTCAAATCTCAAAAATGTTATTGCTGATAAAATAATTTCCCTTGTTATTCTCAATTTTGACATTGATTTTCATTTTTACACCAGACAGTTCAAAATATCGGTTATCGGTCTGTTCGATCTGTAATAATCGGTATCGGCTTTGGCCCTGAAAAACACATATCGGTCGACCCCTAAACTCCTAAAAGTAATACTGTAAATGTTGTTACATCTTAAAATAACTGTAATTCTATTTTAATATATTAATACAAACAGCTATTAGTCTAGTCTTTATTCTCACATGATCTTCATGAAATCATTTGCTGTTCAAGAAACATTTCTTAGTATTATCAGTTTAAAACAAGAAAACCATGATTATTTTTGTCAGGATTCTTTGATGAACAGTAAGTTTAATGAAAAGCATTTGTTTGAAACGAATCTTTTGCAAAATTATAAATGTCTTTACTATTACATTTGAACAATTAAATGCATCCTTTTTAAATAAAAGTATCAAATTCTTATCGGAGGCTTTTGAATTGTGGTTTATTTCGAATTCTTGGCCACTCTTTTCTGTAGTCAATTCAAATTTCAAAACAAAAATTTTTATAAGAGTTAAAAAAAAACTCTTTATGAGAGTTGTAACAACGTGAGGGTGAGTAAATGAGCGTCCCCAAAAAGGTGGAATGTGATTTACTGTAGTTATTTCCTCACATCCTAATATTTATCAGTTTTGTTGATGTAACGTGTTGCGCAACTGGCGTTTGAGAGGAATCAGCTTTCAAAATCATCCTTTTTGAACGATGCCTCGCTAGCACAGCTGTCTAAACTCGGATGGCATCAAATAGGCTTCTGCTGAAATCTGACCATCAATATCTTGTAAGAAGACTGACAGCGGTGACATCTAATCACTGCCCTACTGACATGCCATAACTCCCGTCTGATGCACGTCAGGCTGAGAAGCTTATTGACATGAGGATCCTCTATTTATAGCGCTGTATGTCTGCTGTGAGTGGCTGGATGAATCGAGGAGACTTTTTACAGGACTCATTAGCCTCATGCTGTTTATCATACACTGTCTCCATATTAATTGATCTACTTACAAGCTTGAAATGTCTGTGAACGTGATTGTTAGATAAGAGATATTGGACATCTGTTGAAATATTCGAGATATCTTTAATTATAATAACGTTAGGCTTAACACTAATGTTTGGAGAATTTCCCTCAAGGTAAATGATGTGTTATTATAGAAAGCCTGCAGAGTTATACTTTTCTAGTGAGTCATACTGATTCTTTTTAATGTCAGAAAATAAGACTTTTGGAGGGTGCTGACCTGAGTACAGGTACATTAATGTCCCAGAGGTTTATTTTAGTAAAGGTCACAAGTTTTTTTTTTTTTTTTTTTACTTTTCAAAAGCAATTATAAATAGTTTATATTATATTTTTATTCTTGTTGCAGACTTTCAATCTTAAGATAGGATAGATAAATAAATAAATAAACATTTAATACTTTCTCATCTAAACAGAGCGAAATTATGAATATTAAATTTTAAAAAAAGTGTTCACTAAAATAAAATATTTAAAAAACTTAAAACTAATGTATTTCTATTACAAATGGATTTTATTATAATTTTATTTTCGCTCCAGGCTTGATTTTAAAATTGATTTTCTCACCTAACCAGAGCAGGGTTATTAATATTAACTAAAACAGTTCACTTGAAATAAAATATAAAATAAACTTCAACTTATTTTATTTCAATTACAACTAGATTACATTCTCGTTCCAGACTTTAAATCTTGAGATACGATTTTTTTATTATTTTTTGAAAATTTCTCATCTAAACAGAGCATGATTATTAATATTAACTGAAAAAGTTACTTGAAATAAAATATAAAATAAACTTATTTTATTTAAATTATAAATAGATTATATTATAATTTTATTCCTGTTCCAGACTTTCAGTCTTAAAATAAGAATTTTTTTATTGTTATTTTTTAAAAATTTCCCATCTAAACAGAGCAGGATTATTACTATTAACTAAAAAAGTTACTTGAAATAAAAAATAAAATAAACTTATTTTATTTAAATTATAAATAGATTATATTATAATTTTATTCTTGTTCTAGACTTTTAATCTTAAAATAAGAAAAATTAAGCAGGATTATTAATATTAACTGAAAATGTTACTTGAAATAAAATTTAAAATAAACTTATTTTATTTAAAATAGAAATAGATTTTATAATTATATAATTAATATTATAATTTTATTCCTGTTCCAGACTTTCAATCTTAAAATAAGATTTTTTTTTTATTATTATTTTTGAAAATTTCTCATCTACAAAGAGTAGCATTATTAATATTAACTAAAAAAATTACTTAAAATAAAATATAAAATAAACTTAAACTTATTTTATTTAAATTATAAATGGATTGTATTAGAATTTTATTCTGGTTTCAGACTTTCAGTCTTAAAATAAGGGAAAAAATGAAATTATTTTTAAACATTTCTCATCTAAACAGAGCAAAGTTATGTTAACTTTTTTGTAAAAAAAAACAGAAAAAAACTGTTACTTGAAATAAAATCTAAAATAAACTTGTTTTACTTCAGCTAGTTTCCAACATTTCTCATTTTCATTTTGTTTCATTTAAAAAATAACAAACAACAACTAAAACTTAAATAAAATGCAAAAGCTGAATGTAAAAATAACTACTACTAACTTAAATATAAATAATAAATGAATTACATTTTATACAAACTATAATAGTAGCTTAGTGGTACAGTCAATTAAACCATTTCAGCGTTTATGTCAATGTTTATGTTGAGGTTTATGTGAGCATAATAATTTCACTGTGCGACATATCTGGTAATTTTATCAAATTATACCAGCAGCATAACATTTATTTAATTTATAACATTTTTTAATTGTATTTAGGGTATACACAATGCTGAAAGTAGTCTTTGCAAACCTGTGAAGAGCCTCACTGCTGGATTGAGTTGAAGTTTGCACTTGCTAACCAGCAGCGGTACCTCACAAAGGTTCTCAAAAGTCGTATATTTACATTTTAGAAAGTTTCCAAATGATTCTGAACATTTCTGTGTCTATTCAGCTGTACCTGCACACTTTACATACGGATTCCTACGAATACAAATGAGATCACCTCGTCTTTTCAGCCGGTATCTCTCTTGTCTTTCTGCTCTGTCTGTGATGTCCAGCAGTGGAAACTCTATAGCTCTCTTTCTTCTACAACGGTCTCCTTGACTTTGACAGGGATGGCAGTTTGCCATCAAAAAAAGGACAGTGTAACACGGCACTTGAAGGAAATGCTAATGCAGGAAAGAAAGAAGTGTGTGATCTCACTCAGTAGTGTCGTGTCATCCTACATATGCTACGAGAAGATTAAAATCCAGGCCTGAATGAAATTTGATGCATGCTAAGTATCTGCTGAAGTGAAAAGTGAAAGTTTCCTGCGCTAACACTATTGTATGTGTCCCGTTTCTCCTTACGCTTGCTCAGGAGCCGCTCAGACCATATCAGGTACTGCTCTTCCTCTTTCATCTGGATCACATCACCTCTCAACGCCAACTCCTAACTTTTCTTTCTTTGCACGTTGTTTCCCAGTTTTGCATGGTTTTACAGCAGGCCGTTGAGGCCGTCTGCATGTTTTTTGACCTTTAATGTTTCTTTGTTCAGATCCTAAGGATCTCTCATACCTTGTCTGCTTTTTATCTCTAAGTTATTGACATTTTAGAAGTTTTTCATCAAACCCCTTGCGCTATATTAAAACACCCAGGACTAGGTGCATGTCAGATTTCCATTGAATAATTCTACTGTAGATGAAACTCGTGGTTGATTTACACAAGACTTATCTTTCTGAACCTTTACACTGTCTTCCCACACAAGTTCTTGGCCAAGTTCTTCACAGATACTGGGAAATGATACTCTAAAGAGTAATTGTACTTTATTCATGCTCTACTGACATTTTTACCTTATTCAAGTGCTTTTAAGTTGAATATTTTAGCTGTTTCGATAACAAATCCTTAAACCTTAAAGTAATTTGCGTGGAGCTATTCCAAGTGATCTTTATTGGCAAATTTGGCTTTTTTTAATTGAATGAACCTTAAAGAAGAAGTCCACTTTCAAAACAACAATTCACAAATAATGTACTCACCCCCTTGTCATCCAAGATGTTCATGTCTTTCTGTCTTCAGTCGTAAAGAAATTATGGTTTTTGAGGAAAACATTCCAGGTTTTTTCTTTATATAGTGGACCTATATAGTGGGGATGACGGGTTGAAGGGCCAAACTGTGGTTTCAATGCAGCTTCAAAGGGCTCTACATGATCTAGCCAAAGAATAAGGGTCCCATCTAGCGAAACGATCGGACGTTTTTTAAAAAAAATAAAAATTACTGTACTTTTTTAACCACAAATGCAAGTCGTGACTTCACGCATTAAGTAATCACGTTGCAAACGTCACATGTGACATTGATGGAAGTACCGTTCCAGTGTTTACAAAGCAAATGTGCAAAGAAAGTCAAATGGCCTTCACAAAAAAATATAAAACAATGAGTTTTTTACCTTATCCTACCTTTTTGAACTGGAGTACACAGACGAATAACTAACCACACGGGACCTTTCCTATGTGACTATGTAATGCGTGAAAATGCGCATCACAGAGCTAGTGCAAGATGAGCATTTGTGGTTAAAACATATATAAATTTTCACTAGATAAGACCCTTATTCCTCCGTTGGGTTGTGTACAGCCTTTTGAGCCTTAATTTCTTTTTGACTGAAGAAAGAAAAATATGAACATCTTACATGATGGGGTTGAGTAAATTATCAGGAAATTTTTATTCAAATGTGAACTAATCCTTTAAAATTAAATATCAATAATTTAAGGTAATGAATTTAGATAACACTCACAAATAAATATTATGTGACAAAAGTCTGTTCTATTAAAAGAGACCTTCCACAGTTTAACAATCCAGTCCAAAACTAGTATTGTGCCTTTGTATATAGACAAATGTATGGTCCTTTACTTTGATTAACCTAATTAAATTATTATAGTACCCACATGTGACCCTGGACCACAAAACCAGTCATAAGGGTCAATATTTTGAGATTTATACATCTGAATAAATAAGCTTTTCGTTGATGTATGGGTTTTTTTTTTTTAGGATATGACAATATTTGGCAGAGATTATTTGAAAATCTAGAATGTGAGGGTGCAAAAAAATCTTTTTTTGCAAAATAAATTTGTCCAAATGAAGTTCTTAGCAATGCGTAGTGCGAATCAAAAATTAAGTTTAGGTATATTTACGGCAGGAAATTCACAAAATATCTTCATGGAACATGATCTTCACTTAATATCCTAATGATTTTTAGCATAAAAGAAAAATCGTACATTTTGACCCATACAATGTATCATTGGTTATTACTACAAACATACCCGTGCTACTTAAGACTGTTTTTGTGGTCCAGGGTCACATATTTAAAGTTCAGTACAGTTTTACTGTACTGTACTTTACATTACAACCAATACAGAGAGATAAAGGCTATCATATCAACAGCAGTAGGCTGAATCTGAAAAAAACTGCCAAAATAGTCACAGTCAATTTACCTCCACAATCAAAAGAAAGAAAGAAATAATTACATTTTGCTTAAAGAAAAAGCAATTTGCTTAAATGAAGCTTATTTTAGGACCATTACGTTTTTTTACACTGTGACATTATTTCCTTCTATTATCATTACCATAATGCAATAAAAGATTCATCATATTTTATTTAGCATAATGTGAAATTAGATAGATAGATAGATAGATAGATAGTTTTGTTTAAATGTTAAAAATGACTATATTACATGAAGAAAATTATCACTTAACATAATAGGAATAGTAAAAGTTAAACATCATGACAAATTATGGTAATGGTGGTCGAGATAAACATGTTCTTGCAATAATGTCCTGAAAATAATGTCACAGTTTTGGAAATCTTAATGGTTTTGAATGCAGGCTTTATTTTCTTTTTGCAAAATACAATTTGTTTTTTAAATCATTTTTTTCTTGACAGGCTTTATGGGAATTACCCAGTGAAGAAGAAAAACCTGGAAACACAACAGTTGTAAAGGCAGTGACTTTGAGGAAAGCATTTTGTGAAGAAAAAAGGCATAAAAGAAAAATATTCTAGTCATACAGTTGGGTTTAAATTCAGACGTGTAATCTATTTCAGATGACTTCTTCACAATCCAAAGACGTTCACTACTGCACTCGCACGCCTCCACACTCCGCAGTCAATGAATCAGTAATTCTTTCATGCCTATGCCATTCTGACAAAGCCAGTTCAAAACTTCCTTTAATAGGGCATAGTTCAAACCTACGGCATGCGTGTGAATAGCTACGTCTGAGATGGTAAAGTTGTGCATTCAACAGAAAAGTAGCTATTTCCTTTCCCAGTTGCACTCCAATTTCTCTCGCTGACAGTGAAAAGGATGCTGTCTGAACAGCTGTTGGACAGGTTTATGTTTGCCTAACAACTGCGCTCCATCTTCTGTTTTCAGACAGTTTCACGTCAACCTGTTGGCGAGCAGCCACGACTTGGAAGTGCAAATAAAAATTAATATTTGACGCGAAGAAGCCTTTAATAACCTTCTAAAAACTGCTTCGTTAAATGAATTATTAAGCCAGCTCTCGAATTAAAATGCATGTATAATAATTAATAATACTAATATAATCTAAAATTAATAAAACACATTCCCAGATTACCTGTCTCAACCTTGAAAAGTTCCCGCTTCAGGAAATGTGTATATTCCCCATGGGAACTGTTCTTAAAAAGGCTTTGAGAATAAAAGATATGCTATTATCATGAAACTTCACATGCGTTAATTACATTTCCGAGTCATGTGACTCAATCTGTAGAGTGCTCTGGTCCACCAAGCATCTATTGTATAGCATATTCGTAATAATTTTTCCACTCATGTATATGGCTGTGTGCCAAAGCCTGGTGAGCCACCTACCTAGACGGCAAAAATAGTGTTTAGATAGGCAGTGCACTTGGTTTTCGGGAATAATCATATAATGAGTGCTGCTGAGGAGAGGTCAGAGATAGAGCTCGTTGTAAATGTGAGGGATGGACACCTTGGTGAGGTTATGGGGCAGAACTGAACCAGACTGTCACGGCCTTGAAGGCTAAATGAATGAGTTAAATCACAATCAGTCTTTTAGCCAATCACATTTCGGCTTGCTTGAGGTGACATTGTAGATGAGGTAGACTGCAATTGCAGAGATAAAACACGTTCGTGTGACTGCAGTCTATCTGTCATGTTCACCTACAGGTTCCTCAGAGCTTCTTTGTAATGGCATAGATTTTGTTTTTTTTTTTTTTTTAACATGGACAGTGAGTTGGCTGTATTACTGTGTGTGCACGCATATGTGTGTGTTTTAATTAAAGAAGTTATCCATATCTAGGTTTTGCCTTTTGGGCTCTTTAAAGCTGAATTACAAATTAAAACATTTGTCATTTTTGGCACTTAAAAATGTGTGAATTTCAATTCACCACATGGAAAATGTGAAATGATGCTGGGACATTTCTCACAACTTTACTTTTCTTTTTTGACTTTTGACCTAGTCTTAAAGGAGAAGTTCACTTCCAAAACAATAATTTACAGATAATTCACCCCCTTGCCTCTTTTTCAGTTGTAAAGAAATTATGTTTTTGGAGGAAAACATTTCAGGAATGTTTCCCATATAGTGGACTTCTGTGGTGCCCGTGAGTTTAAACTTCCAAAATGCAGTTTAAATGCAGCATCAAAAGGGCTATAAATGATCCCAGCTGAGGAAGAAGGGTCTTAGCGAAACGATTGGTTATTTTCTATAAAATGTGCTATTTATATACTTTTCAACGTCAAATGTTTGTCTTGTCTAATTCTGCGTGAACTCTTGTGTATTCCGGTTCATGACAGTTAGGGTATGTCGAAAAATATCTCATTTTCTTCCCCAACTTCAAAATCGTTTTACATCTCTGTTTTACCTCTTTCTGTAAAGGCCGATTGACTGTGTCGGTACTGTGTCGGTACTTCTGCAGCAATGTAGGACGATTTTGAAATGAGATAGGATTTTTTTGACATACCTTAACTGTGTTGAACCGGAATACACAGAGTACGTATGCACATCACAGATCTAGACAATATGAGCATTTGAGGTTAAAAAGTATATAAATTGTCATTTTTTTTGGAAATCAACCAATCGTTTCACTAGATAAGACCCTTCTTCCTCAGCTGGGATCATTTAGAGCCATTTGAAGATGCATTTATACATTTTGGAAGTTCAAACTCGCAGGCACTATTGATTACAACAGACATAAAGAAAGACATGAACATCTTGGATGACAAGGGGTAAGTAAATTGTCTGTAAATTTTTGTTCTGGAAGTGAACTGCACCTTTAAAGGGGTCATCGGATGCAAAGTTCACTTTTACATGTTGTTTGAACATTAATGTGTGTTGACAGTGAAATAATATTTCACAATACTACTGTTTTGATCAAATCAATGCACCCTATGTTAAAAACAAAAACAAAACATACATTCACTAAAAACCACCTTGAGATTAATAATTCAAAAGTCACTGAAAAGAAATGAAGACACAAAAATCATACAGGTTTAGAACTATATGATGGTGAGTAAATGATCGCCATTTAATTGACAGGCGATCTGATCAATCATAATGCAGAATATGTCATTTTTGTACGGCAAACAAACCAGATGTTTAAATAGATTAACGATGGTGGACTTGAACTTTAAAAAACAGTATGTATTGATGTATTTCTGCGGTTAAAACAAGATACCTTCTGATGTTCATTCATGTTTATTTTGCGCTTTAACTAGTAAAGAGGAAGAGATGATTGGTTCACGTACTGTTTGAACTGATCTGTCATGACACATTAAAGAGCCACAAAACAGTATTTATTGTTTGGATTTCTTTAAAATTACAACATTTGAAAGCGGAAGCTTGGTTTCATCACTACGCTATGAACCGTTTTCACTGCATGAGAGCATGATGTGTGTCATGATAGTGCCATGGCTTGTCGGACACAGCAACAGTAACGCACATTGTGGTGGCAGAAAAACACTGGTAACAAATGGAGGGAAATGGGTAAAATCCACTGAAAAAGAGAAAAAATGTATTGTTGTGCCTTTTGGATGTCAGAATCAGGGGACAAATAGTAGAGTGAAATACAACTTTTAGGGCTAATACAAGTAAAGCATAAAAATACTATTTAAACCTATATCATTTTACATAACATTTACCTATCCCTGGTGAAAAAAACAGCATATGCTGGTAGGTATGTTTTGATGCTGGAATGCTGGTCCTTTGCTGGTTTATGCTGGTCCTTAGCTGGTTTAAGCTGGTCCTTTGCTGGTTTTTGCTGGTCATGTTGCTGGTCAAGGACCAGCATGAACCAGCAAAGGACCAGCTTAAACCAGCATCAAAACCTACCTAACCAGCATCCCAGCATCAAAACATACCTACCAGCATATGCTGTTTTTTTCACCAGGGATTTTATTTCACAATTCTATTTTTCCCTCAAATTCAAGTTTATATCTGCTAGTTCTGACTTCATAACTCGATTTACCTCAACAATAGAGAGTTTGTCAATTGTGAGGAAAAGAAAAATATAAGTGTGGGATATAAACTCATGATTCTGAGCCGAGGGGAAAAGAGAGCATGATGAGTTGATCCGAATTGTGAGAATAAAGCCAGAATTTTGAAATGTAAAGTCAAATTTACATTTTTTAGGGTGTTTTCACACCTGACACTTTCTTTCGGAACCTGACTCGTTTCACCCCTTAGCTCGGTTGGTTTGGCCATATGTGAACACGGTAATCGCGCTCGGATCCGCGCCAAAACAATCGGTCCGAGAACGCCTGAATGAGGTGGTCTCGGCTCGATTGAAAACGAACTCTGGAGCGGTTCGGTTGTAGTGAGAAAGCTATCCGATCCAACGGACCAATGAACCAGGCTAAATCACGTTGTATAATGAGTAATTACAGTTCCGTGAACAGCAGTAGCTTTGTTGTTTTGCTAATACCGCTTAAAATGAACCTGTGAATGTCTGTGTGTGCACGCACGTCTTTGCCATTCAAAATCAAAGCGCGCATTTTCATTTTATAATGCCGTCTTATTGCTCTCTTTGTAGTAGGTGTACTTTAAACATGTTTTCCCGATGTATTCTGGACTCCTGCTCAAAATTATAAATTAATATAACAACAGCTACAAAAAATCCAATAGTAAGCCCGCAAAGCTGTTGTTGTTCCATCCTGACGGATGAGTCCCGGAAAATAACCCGTGGAACTTTGACCAATGAGAGGACAGTTTACTCGCGCCTGACTTGTATTAACACGTTTGGTCCGTTTAGAAACTTTGCTGTGTGAAAGCGAACCGCACCAAGAATAAAAAGCAACATTGTAATAATTTTAATCGGAAGAAAGCAATGATCTACAGGTGTGAAACCATAGACTACTTGAAAACTGTACATTTTTGCCACCAGATAGGCTCCGCCCACAAAAAAATCATCATCACTGTTTGCAAACACCTAACTGGTCTACAGAAAATCCAGCCTCAATCTGTAAAAACTTTATAAATAATGCATTTCCAGAGCCTAATATCTTTTTTGACCCTATGCTATTAGCATAGCTTCTCCAAAACAGCTGAATTTAAAGTGACACTTCCTAGATGTACATTTCTTATTTCAGCCAGGCCTTCCAGCTAGTGCTTTTTTCCTTTCTTTTGCTTGGCGTGATTGTGGCAGCGTGAAACTTGGCTTCACGGATGTTTAGCGTCGGCCACGGCCGCAGATTGTGGCGGCACAGCACCTCTGTGTTCTCACAAACACTCCCAGCATGCCTGTCTGCTAATGCTCCTTCATGGAGTGGACGATGCTTTATCATCCCTAACGTTCACAACTCGGGAGGACAAGCGAAATGTGTTGTTTTCCACGGCGATTTGTTGTTCTTGACTGGGACACGCGGGGCTGAGCCGGCCACAGTTGTAGTGGGGAAATTAAAATGTTTTTCGGGTCTCTGTAAATGTCATGAGCACTTGAAGGCGTCCGATTGCTCAACCATACAAATTTGCATCGGGTGTTGTCTCACGACAGCGCTAAAAGTAGTGATTTTACTCTGCGTGCGAGGATAAACTGTTTAAAAGCATTCTTTGGTCATTTTTTTTATGCCTCTCAGCTCTGCGGATATAAATATAGAGCAAGGTGACTTTTGCTTTTCTGCTGTCTTCACCTGCAAGGTATAATGGATCCCCATTTTGAATGTAAACCATAAGGGAGTGATGCAGCCTCTAATTATCAGCTGTTACTGGCTTGCAGTGAAGTGTATCAGATACTTTGTGCTCGCCTGTGTGTTTGCAGAGCTTGCCGTTCGGGTGCGGGTATTATGCTGTTGAGAGCCTCTGTTGATTGCCAGCTTCCATCAGCTTGTGTTTAGATGGAGAGGTTTGATAAAGTTCTGCCGTGAGCAGCAATTACCAGCTTTCCCCTCTCGGTTGCTGAGAGCTGCAGTCTTGTAGCCGGGGTGTTCCACACACACACTGAAAACACACAAGGCTGTAAAATCAATACGTCCAAAACGAGAGCCCGGCCGGTACATCTTAACATCGCACGCGTGCACGACGTCTACATGCTTCTCCAAAACGCTGTTGCTTGTTACATTTATTTGCGTGTCACTCTTCGTTTCTTTCACCCCTCCAAATGTATGCATGTGTTATGCAAAACCATCAGTATTCAAAGGATTCCTCATGAGGATTCACATTATCATTGTAGTCATCTATTCAGCTTCAGCCTCAACTTTTACAATTTCATGATACAAGAGCAGAATGAAACAGGATCTGAATTGTAATAGTATGTTCGGAGGTTTTTGTGCTTAAAGAAAGAGTGTCATGATTGCCTCTCTGACTGAATAGCAAGGCAACAGCCAAATGAGAAAAATTGTGTTCAGTGGATGCATTGTAATTACAATCCAGATTGTGATAAGACATGCCAAATGTAATAACCTTATTCAGGTATGGCAGTGATGCTCACTTTTTTTTAGCGGCCTTGGCTCCGGAAGTGGATTTTTTATTCATTTTCTCTGTAAGGATTTCAAAAGTTCTGCAATAAAAAGCAATGAACCAAAGCAGTGGCCTCTGAGATGAATCACAACATGGCAAACTTGAATTTTAAACTATTAAGTGTGTGAAAAGGTACAAGGTATGAGATACTTCTACTAAGTATACTTAACGAACATGAAAAAAAAAATCAAAGTGTTTTGTAATCAAAAAATTTGCTAGTGTGTATATATATATATATATATATATATATGTGTGTGTGTGTGTCAATTCATATAAATTCATAATAAACACAAAATATATTGTATTTTATTTGTGATATAAAAATTGATTTGATTAATTGCTAAACTAATATAAATACAAAATAAGAATATATGAAATACAATTAAATATTCATCATAAAGTATAAAATTAAATATATCTATTAAATATAATATTATCATATTTTGTATAAAATAGTTTTGTTGTGTAATAGTCAAACATGCAAATCCACATACAAATTAATAAAATATAAAATGCATTATAATATAAATTGATATATCAATTTATATATGTAATAAATATCACATTTATTTGTTTTTGTGCTCATGATATAAAAATCAACTTGATTAATTGCTAAACTAATATAAATATAAAATAAGAATATATAAAATATTATTCACAAAATATAAAATGAAATATATCATTATCATATTTGTATAAAATTTTTAGTTTTTAGCACATTTATTAGTTTTTTACTCATTATATAATAAATCTGTTTGATTAATTGATTAATTGCTAAACTAATATAAATGTAAAATAAGAATATATGAAATACAATGAAATATTCACCATAAAATATAAAATTAAATATATCATTATCAGATTTTTTTATAAAATACAGTTGTATTGTGTAGTAGTCAAACATGCAAATCTACATATAAATTCTTAAAATAAAAACTGCATATAAAATGCATATATCAATTTATATATGTAATAAACATCAAATGTATTTGTTTATATACTAATGATATAAAAATTGATTTGATTAAGTGCTAAAGTAATATAAATATAAAATAAGAATATATGAAAGACAATATATATATATTGTGTGTATGTGTGTGACCCTGGAGCACAAAACCAGTCATAAGGGTACATTTTTTATTTTTTTTTTAAACTGAGATTTATACATCATCTGAAAGCTGAATAAATAAGCATTTCACTGATGAATGGTTTGTCATGATAGGACAATATTTGGCCAAGATGCAACTGTTGAAAAATCTCTAATCTGAGGGTGCAAAAAAAAAATATATATATATATATATATATATATATATATATATATATTGCTAAGAGCTTCATTTGGACATCTTTAAAGATGATTTTCTCAGTATTTTTATTCAAAATATTGAGAAAATCATCTTTAAAGATGTCCAAATGAAGCTCTTAGCAATGCATATTACTAATCAAAAAGTAGGTTTTGATATATTTACAGTAGGAAATGTACAAAATATTTTCATGGAACAAGATCTTTACTTAATATCCTAATGAATTTTGGCATAAAAGAAAAGATTATAATTTTGACCAATACAATGTAATATATATATATATATATATATTTGTGTCAAATAATTGTATTATGTAGTAGTCAAACATATGCAAATATAACCATAGTTTAGAGTGTATAGAGACTGGTTATGTCATTTGCAATGCTTTATGGAAATAAGAATTCTTTGCAGATTATGTCTGCCACTGTTATTGTTTCCAAGATTATAGCGTCTTTTCTGATTGGTGGATTCTTTTCCAGGATTATGCGTAGTGTAGTTCTTCACTAGGAATCTGGTTGAATTTCTAAAAAATCAAGGAGGTCAAAATCACACTGACTTGTGTCATCGCTCATCTTTCTCGAAAGGCTTTCATGTTATTCCATGTGATGAAAATGAATGGGATTTATACTTCTACTGCTCTGATTTGTAAGTCTCGTATGTGTTTTCTCTGGGTTACAGTGCAGGGTCAGAACCTGGTGACGAATAATGTCTCAGTCGTCGAGGGCGAGACGGCCATCATCAGCTGCCGGGTGAAAAACAACGACGACTCCGTCATCCAGCTGCTCAACCCTAACCGACAGACCATCTACTTCAGAGACGTTAGACGTAAGCAGTACTGACTTGTCTTTCTTGCGCACTTCAGTCCACAGCAGAAAATGTCATAATCCGCCCAAAGCCTGCATTGTTTTTTTGCAGAACATTTTGATTTTACACACCAAAACGGCCTCGCAACCCCATGCAAATTCATAATCAGGCACCTCGGCCCAAGCAGGCGCGTCTCCTATCGTTTAAAAGAGCAGCAAGGCATTGCATTGTTGACAAGGTCCTTTTCAATAATTGAGTGACAGAGTGTAATTGTGTCAGGCTGATTAGAGTCCTCAGAGCGGACCGTTTAGATTCCAGCCTTGAGATTGTTTAGAAGCTCAACAGCGCTCTGCATGCAAAGCATATAATCTCGCCTTCCCTGCTAAATAAGGGCCTTGATGAGCTGCTAAGTGATGGTGTGACCCGTGATCCGAACCTAGTTTAGCTAATGTGTGGGAATAACCTCCTATGAAGCGTTCTCCATACGAATCACTCTTGTGGTAATCTAAGGGTATTTCATGACATTTCAAATACGATTTACACGTGCACCTAGCCCGTCTCTCCGCAGGGTTCCCGTATCCCGCGGTTTGAGTAAATATTCAAGGACGTTTGAAGTATTTGTAGACGTCTTGTTCCTTTTGACAAGTAAATGTTGAAGTAATACTCTGATAACAGCGTTGTACATTGTGAAAACAGACGTTTTATGTTCTCGCTTGCTATTGGGATTAATGCTCGTTCGTTTATTTATGCGCGGCCATATGTCGCTAATGCTTTTTTCCAGTTCTACTCGACCTTTCGGCCAAGATTTCATAGCTTCAGGGGAAACCGGGTTATTTTTACACCCGCTTTCTTTAAAGAAACACAGTGATTGAATGTTGGAGTTAGAAACACATTTACGTTGCGTTATAATTCTCACCTCGACGAGAAACGAACACACTGATGAAAGGTCAGGTTGGGATTTTGTCGTGACTTTATCTAATTTAATTAATGTGTCGGTGGTGCCCAATTCTCCTAGTGGGCATATTTCAGCGCCAGTTACACCCGTTCTGCGAGAGAGAGCGAAAGGCAGGATACGGGCTGGGGTTTAGGGAAGGAAGATAGACAGACAGAAAGAGAGGGAGAGTGAGCGTTCTTGCCGCAAGCTCTGACATTATTTCTATGGATGTGACTGGAGGGATGCTCAGCCTTCAATCTCTTTAATGCTGTAATGTATTATTCTGTCTAATGTTTACTGGGCTGCCAGCTCTGTTTGTGAAAAGTATGACCACTTGAACAATTCATAGTTTTATCCCTTCAGCACAGATGGCTGGCACTGTGCATTCAGAATGACACGAGAATGCGAATGTGTCTTAGCGTATATAGCATGCACCTGTGGATGCCGGCCGATGATATATTGCACGGTGCGCTTCGTTATATATTAGCATTATGATTCGACGGCAGTTTATTGTTGCCGCCGCGGAGCGACGGCTAGGGTTTTATCATATTACATTCAGACCGCTATTCTCATTTCCTGTCACTTACGCTAGAGCTGCTCTATAAGCCTTTTAAGAGCAACTTAGAATTAAACAGTGACTTTAACAGTGACGGTCGGAGGAATTGTCATGTTCATTTTCTCGGGACTTAATGATATTCGCTACAAATTACATTTCCCCGCTCAAAGATATTTTTGTCACTTTTTTTGTGAACTGTCTTTTCTGTACACTCAAGTGAGCTAAATTATAATGCTATTAATGCCAAAAGGATGATGACTGTTTTAGTGTCATGTTATAGCATCTACTGTACGTATAGCATACTGTTATTTTTCTGTTCGCTTCGTTCACTTGGGATCTTTGGGTAAAATGTAACCCACATTGCAGGCATTAAAATTTCATGACTTCATTATTAGGGTACAACAGGTCTCACCTAAAGGAAAATGTGTTTTTTATTATTTTTTTCCCTAAATATTAAAGAACTTTGGGACACAACTTGTCCCATTTCTCATTTATTTCAATCATATTTGGCACTTCATAATATTTTATATAGTTTATAGCCACTTCTGTATTGTTCTGCTATTAGTAAATAGATTATGCGTGTTGTATCTTACAGATACAATACAGCTAGCTTATGTAGATTTCAAAAGTACTCTAAAGCCCAACTCTGGCTGGAGAGTCAATACGGGTCCACTTTGTACATCTTATGCCAAGCTATTTGTGAAAAAAGCCAACTTACTGATCTACTATTTAAGCTGCTGCTTCTTCTGAGCCAAAATTTAACACTGAACTCATCCTAGAGCTTTAAAGCTACAACCACCAAACTCGGGTCAGACCTTCAGCTGGCCTGATTTGGTGTGTTGTATCTTCTCTTACTGATCAGACTTAACAGATTTCGTAAACCAGACTAACAAATCCACCAAAAATCCCATAGACTTTCATTGAGGGGGTGAAAACTTTTGTACAATGATACTTACTGTATGGTCTATTTAAGTTGTCTATTGCTATCGCAAAGCTTAACAACTCCCTACTGAAAAAACAAACAGATAAAACCAGCCTATAAGCTGATTGGCCTTCTTTGTCTGGTCTCCCAGGCTGGTTTTAAAGTTGGTTTGGCCACTTTTGGGTTTGGTACTGGTCAAGTTGGGAGACCTGCTAAAAGACCAACCAAGCTTAAACCAGTTAAGTCTGCCCTGTTAAAAAAAACAGCATATGCTGGTTAGGTAGGTTTTTAGGTAAGTTTTGCTGGTTTTAGCTGGTCCTTAGCTGGTTTAAGCTGGTCCTGAGCAGGAGGGATGAGCACATGACCAGCTAAGACCAGCTTAACCCAGCTCAAACCAGCATCCATGCTTCAAAACCTACCTAACGAGCATATGCTGTTTTTTTCAACAGGGTGTACAGCCATTCTAGGCTGGTTTTAGCTATATATTTATGCTAAATTTAAAAAAAAAAAAACCCTGCTGATTTTAGCGGTTTTTAGCTGGATTTTTAAATACACATTTAACACATGCTAACAACATGCTAATCATGCTATAAACATGCCAGTAACATGTTAACAACATGCAAATCATGCTAGAAACATGCTGGCAACATGCTAATCAGGCTAAAAACATAATAGCAATATCATAATTGTGCTAGAAACATGCTAGCAATAGGCTAATCAGGCAAAAAACATGCTAACAAAATGCTAACCATGCTAGAAACATGGTACCAACATGTTAAATCAATCTGGCAACATGCTATCAACATCTGTCTATCTAAATTTTTAAACTTCACGCTTTTACAACTGGTTTTTTCTCAAACTTTATTAATCTAGTTTATGTTTGTTGTTGTTTCCATGTAGTGTACAATAAAAGAGCCTTTTACACCAAAAGAACATTAATAAATGATTTTAAAGGGCTTGAAACATTATGGTGCTTGAAACACACACACACACACACACATGTTGGGTTTACATGTTTTATGGGGACATTCCATAGGCGTAATGGTTTTTATACTGTACAAACCGTATTTTCTATCGCCCTACACCTACCCTACACCTAAACCTAGCCCTCACAGGAGACTGTGCACACTTTTACTTTCTCAAAAAAACTCATTGTGCATGATTTATAAGCCTGTTTCCTCATGGGGACCTCACAAATGTCCCCACAAGGTCAAAATTTACTGGTATTACTATCCTTGTGGGGACATTTGGTCCCCATAACGTGATGAATACCAGGTGCACACACACAAATGTATTGTGTGTGTGTGTGTGTATATATATATATATATATATATAATATTATGTATCGAATATTTTCACAGTTCAGTTATAACTAATAAGTCATAATTGTTTTTGTTTCATAAATCAAATGGAACACTTTTTTTTTTCTTTAATTAAAACATTTTTTTTTATTTGCTTTGTAATGAGACCCTAAGGGGACAAAAAATATGAGATGGAAATAAAATTACATTTAAATCTAAATGCAGTGTTTCCTGGGGAAAACAAATGCAAAAACAACAACAACAACAACAAAAACACAAATATAATTTTTTCCTGCTTTTTAATTTCTTTCTGTCACCATGCCCATTGAGCTCTGTAGGTTTAATTGTGTTTATTTAAATATTTTGACAGTGTCACAAAATCTTGTCCAAAAACAATGTGGCATTTATAGTGCATTCCGTCCCAAAAACAGGTCAAATTGTCTTGAAGACAAGAGAAGTGTTCATATGTGGCTATATATCCTCATTACATACAATATGTTCTACCCATCGTATTTCCATCAATATAAGAATATATAAGCGGGTTTACAAGACAATCCAATTTGTATTTGTTTCATCTAACATGCTACATGTAATTTCCAGCGCCCTTTCTCTTTTCATTCTCCAATCTGTGTGTCAATTTGAGATAGCAGACTAGGACAGCTGAAGAGCATCTCAAACCAGCTGGGACGCCAAACAATCAGATTCACTCACTGTCAACCTCTTACGGACTCCGATGCTTTAGAATTTATAATGCGCTCTAATGAGCCTCGTTCATGCGCAGGTTTGCTTTGCAGAGATTTATATGCTTCATATTCTCCCAGACTTCTACAGCACTTCCACAGACGTACTGTACTGATGTAGAAAAATTACAGTCCTCCGGCATTACCTTAAGTCTGAAGTCACAGATCTGTTTGATGCATAGTGCATAAACTCCCCATATCAATTGCAATTCAGTCCGAGCACTAAGAAAATCAGGCCTTTCGTTCCCCGCCCACCATCTTTCTGCTCAAAAACAAGCTGCCCTCATCATTATTCTTAGGAAGGAGACTTACAAGTGCTTCCCAGGTTCAGGGTTGGGATTAAGAGGAGCCTCTTAAAATGCACCATCAAAGGTCTTAAACTTCTGATGGAGTTGCTCAATTAGAGCTTTGACTTCTTGAACTTTGAGCGTGATTTTGGAGTTTGCTCATTTAAATGAAACTCTCCAGAACTTTATGATTTGCTATTAGTTAGTTCTGATCTTCAAATCTGATTGGCTGAGTGACTTTCTAAAAGGTCTTCTATTCAAATTTTAACTGTACTTAAAAAACAATGTTCATTTAGAAATTCCTAGTAAATTTCACAAATAATTTATACACTGAAGTAAACGTGAAATCTTGAAGTAGAAAGACTGAAATAGTATTTTCTTGTAATACGTACTTTAACAACCTAATATATATATGTGTGTGAGTGACATACATTTTTTACATTTGTTTAATTTAATTAATTTCAAATTTCTTTCAAAACAGCTGTACTGAAACATTTCTTGATATGAACTTTTTGTTTATTGAAGCCTCTAAACTATTTTAAGGGACTCGAAACAATATGATGCTTAAAAAAATGAATATTTTTTATTTTAGAAAATACAGTATTTTTCGAATATATTATCAAATATTTAAAATGTAATTTAAAGATTTTAAAAAAAAAGCTACATGAAAAGTTGAAAAGTCATAAATGTTTTTTTTTTTTTTAAAATATGTATATTTTTGTTGTTTTGTGTGTGTGTGTGTGTGTGTGTGTGTGTGTAAATTTTTGACATTGTGGGGACCAGCCTGCAGTCCCCACAATGTTAAAAAATGATTAAAAATAGTAAATGATGTTTATCTGAAAGTGTAACGATGCAAACGTGTTTTCTGTGAGGGCTAGGTTTAGGGTTAGGGTTGGGTTAGGGGATAGACAATATCGTTTGGTCAGTATAAAATCTATAGAAGTCTATGGAAAGACCCCACAGTTCACAAAAACAAACGTGTGTGTGTGTGTGTGTGTGTGTGTGTGTGTGTGTGATGTGTGTGCGTGTTTTAAGTCCCTAAGTGTCCCTAAGGGGAAATGGTAATGGAAAAATATGAGATCAGAGGAAAATTACATTTAGATGCAAACACACGAAGATGCAAAAGTTTCTCAGGGGAAACACTAAAGTTTTGCAAAACAAGTGGGCGGATAAAAATAGACAAGCAAACTGACCAAATTTCATCTGAAGCATTTCTTGATATGAACGTTTTGTATACAGAAGGCTTTCGTAAACTATTTAAGGGGCTTGAAACAATATGGGCTTTAAAAAATAAATCTACATTTTTATATATTTTATTTAATTATTTTAATATATTATATATAACTTATTTCTTCTTTTTTACATGTTGTATTTTTCATATTATACATGTATATAAATTATTTAAAATTTGATTCATGGATTTAAAAAATAAAGCTACATGTTGAAAGTTGAAAAGTTGTGTTTTTAATATCGATCAAATATAACACTTTTCATGTTTTTCATATTTTATATTTAAGCATTTTTAAAAGTATTTTTATATAAAATGTTTTTTAGGAGCTATTTTAGTGGGCGGATAAAAGAAGACAAGCAAATTGGCAAAATTTCATCTGAAACATGACCTTTTTGTGTATTGAAGGTTTTAGTGAACTATTTTAAGGATCTTAAAACAATATGAAGTTTTTAAAAAAAAATTTTTGCTTAAAAAAATATATATATTGATTCATGGGTTTAAAAAATGTAAAAATTAAAGCTACATAACATGTTTAAAGGTGAAAAGTCATGATTGTTTTTACATTGTTGTTGTTGTTGTTTTTTAATCTAAAAATAATAAATTTTAAGGAGCCCCTAAGGGGCGATATGAGATGAGAGGTAAAACATTTAAAAGCAAACACAAAGTTTCTCAGGAGAAAAGCAAAAGTTTTATACAACATAATGCATTGAAACATACAGAGTAAAACTAAGCTGTACAGAGTGAAAAAGCTTAACATTTTTATTTTTTTTAGGAGCTATTTTAGTGAGCTGATAAAAATAGACAAACAAACTAGCCAAATTTAATCTGAAACATTTCTTGATATGAACTTTTAGTGTATTGAAGTCTTTAGTAAACTATTTTAAGGGGCTTGAAACAATATGATGCTTTAAACAAAGCTTTTTTGCTTAAAAAAAATATGAGGTGAGAGGTAAAACACATTTAAATGCAAACACAAAGTTTCTCAGTGGAAAAGCAAAAGTTTTGCAAAATACAAAGCATTGGAATATACAGCAGTACAGAGTGAAAAAGCTTAACGTTTAGTTTTTTTTAAGGAGCTGTTTTAGTGGGCGGGTAAAAGAAGACAAACAAACTGCCCAATGTGAACTTCTTGTTTATTGAGCTATTGTTGTATCACACTCACGAGTGATTTGTCTACTTCCTACTCATTCACGTCTGTACGCCTCACTCTTATGTTTTCCCAGCCTTGAAGGACAGTCGGTTTCAGCTGGTTAACTTCTCAGACAACGAGCTGCTGGTGTCGTTGTCCAACGTTTCGCTGTCGGACGAGGGACGTTACGTGTGCCAGCTCTACACGGATCCCCCGCAAGAAGCCTACGCAGACATCACTGTGCTGGGTATGACGTCTACCTTCAAAATGCTAAAATCCCAATGATCGATTGACCTCATTGATTCGTTCACTCAATTGAACTTGTCTAACTGAATCTCACCATGACACAATATCACCCAATTACTCTCATGCCGTTTCCAATAACACAAGCCAAACAAAAAGGAACAGATGTTGCGCTATTGATATTGGTAGATCGCTTTTGGCAGGCGTATTGACTGAATTCCTCTTAGATGTTGAAAAGGCTACATCGAGCGATTCGGGAGTTAGTTTTGTGCGCCTCTTGCGTTGAATGACACTAACATTAGAGGTTTATTATGTGGCATATTTGGACATCCTGGAGAGCTGAATGCTACTGAGTGCTCTCTAAAGTAGCATGAGTTTTATGAGGATATGCGTTCCGTCACAGCATGGACTCTTAACCACAGGACATGAAAGCATGAGGCGAGATATTAGAAAAAGAGCCCTCAAACGGAGGCTCTCGTAGCGACAGACGCTTTAGTGCCATCAGCAAAGCACCATGTGAGTTAATGTGCTATGAAAAAGTAAAACATGAGTAAAACAGCTTGTCTGTTGCTTGAGTGGGTCCGGCACTGTCCAAATACACAATGAGACCATCAAAACATAAAAAAGCTTCTGTGTGTGTCTCTGAATGCTTCAGAGATAGGCCTAAACCGTTTGGATTGTCGCTAATATAGCCCTGCTGCTCATCGGTCTAACTGAGCTGGTCCAAAATCCAAAGTAACCAAACACCCTCTAAAATGAGTGCAGACCAGCTTGACCAAGATTAGGATGGTATTTAACTGGCTAACCGGTTTCATCCTGACCAGCTAAAAAGTGCCCAGAAACCCACAAAAACCAGCCAGAAGAGCAGCTATGCTTGTTATTCTGCCGAAGAAAACCTGCTTAAACCAGCCGTAGATGGTTCTTAGCTGGTTTATGATAGTCTTCAGCATGGAGATACCTTTTTCTGTCGTTTTTTCCTAATCAGACTCCCCTAAAATATAGACAAAAATTAGTCATTCCTAGTATTTGGTGCCTTTTGGACATCAGGGCCTGTATTCACAAAACATCTTAAAGGGGTCATCGAGTTGATATGATTCTTTAGGGTTTTAATGAAAAGTCTATAATATACTTTGGTTAAAAATTCTCAATGGTTTTGTAAAACAACACCCTTTTTACCTTGCCAAAATCAGCTCTGCAAAAATCATCCCATTCTGGTCAAGGCCACTTTAAATGTAAATGAGCTCTGCTCACCCCGCCCCTCTCTTCTCTCTGTGGAGTGACGAGCCTATTTACTTTAGCCGCATTTAGCTGCGTTTAGCCACTAAACTTGCTAACTAGCACGTTATTAGGAAAGGTGATCACAAAGATTCTTAAAAAAAACCCTTAAACTCACTTCTGCTGTAAGTGAAGCTGGATCACGAATGATTTGCGTGAACATAGACGGTTATATCGGGATCGGGAGCCGCATTCCCTTCACAAATGTAATCTACTGCATCTTCAGCGGCTCAGATGTCGGGAGTAAATGACGACCACTATGTTCATTATTACATCCAGCAACACAACACCTCAGTCGCTCAATTCTTGTCTAACTTACATCCCTGCTCCGGCATCAAAACATGGAGGTTGGACTGTTACAACTGATCTGAGGTAAAATGCTCATGTCAATCAACTATTGTGGGAGCGGCCGTCACACCGACAGGCATCTGAGAATGGCTCGATTTGAAAAAGGGAATATTATTATTATTAGGGAATATTATTTTTACAGATTAATTATTACAGATTGGATTTTTACCATTAAAGGGTGGAATTGTACATACACTGCCAACACACATTACTGTTCAAATGTTGAAACAGCATGTAAAAGTGAACTTAGCATCCGATGACCCCTTTAAGGCTAAAAGTAGCTCATAGCTTGCCGATTTAGGTGAAAATCTTAAAAAAAAATGGGCATTTCAACCATTTTTGGTTCCACAAAGAACCATTCAGTCAAAGGTTCTTTAAAGAACCATCTCTTTCTTATTTGTTTTATGAACTGAAGAACTTTCTATCGCCATAAAGAACCTTTTATGAAACAGAAAGTTTCTTCAGATGTTAAAGGTTCTTTATGGAACCATTTAGGCATCGTGAAGCACCTTTATTTTTAAAAGTGTACTTGTTTAATTAGTCACACTTAGCTTGCATTTTAAAATCTTTATTTGAATGTGGCAACATTTTTTTAAAGGGGTCATCGGATGCAAACTTCACTTTTTCATGTTGTTTGAACATTAATGTGTGCTGGCAGTGTATGTACAAATCTACCCTATAATGATAAAAATCCATGCAGTGGTTTTTAATTAATCTGTAAAAATAATATCCCCTTTTTCAACTCGAGCCATTCTCAGATGCCTGTCGGTGTGACGGCCGCTCTCACAATAGTTGATTGACATGAGCATCTTACCTAAGATCAGCTGTAACAGTCCAACCTCCACTGTTTCGATGCGGAGCAGGGATGTAAGTTAGACAAGAATATCTTGTCTTAGAATTATAAGGTTCTATCTTCACTTTTGATCTATGACTTTTTTGTCAAAATTGAGTTATTCACATATTCTTGTTCAGTGACAACTTATTTACATTATGTGAGCTGTGTACATTTTGGGCCTTTTTTTTAGAAAACAAAAATGGTTCTATCTACAGAAGTCTATGGAACGCATAAACTTTGAAGCTCAATATCTCAAAAGTGCTTAGAATGCAGATAGAACCTTATAATTTTAATAGAACCTTATAATATTAACGCACTTGCCCCACCCCAGACAGGGTCATCTGACATTTCATACAGTTGATTGATGACAAATGATGTTTATGTTGAATCAAACTAAATATTTCTTGCTGAAGCTAATTTTTGAAATGGCTGTTTGATGCTTTACGCAACAATGACTTTAAATTATCTTTTGGGAGTAATTTCTTAGCCAAATTTGATGTGCGATTAATTAGATTAATTAATCACCACATCATGTTATTAATTAGATTACAAATTTTAATTGCTTACCAGCCCTAATATATATATATTACAAATTTTAAAATATTTAAAGTGCTGTAAAATATTTAGAAATACTAAAAAAAAAAAAAAAATACAAATATGCTTAAAGTTCAAAAGGTGCCATTTACGTCAAAGACAACTTTATAATTGAAGTTGTTGAGAAATTCAAGGCAATAATATCATGATCTTTACTGGGAACACAAAAGGCACTGAATCCCAGGAATGACCCTAATAAGGAATGTTTTTTAAGCAGCAAATCAGCATTTTAGAGTGATTTCTGAAGGATCTGACACTAAAGACTGGAGTAATGGTACTGTAAATGTACCTTTGCCATTACAGAAATAAATTGTATTTATTTTTTAATTGTGACACTGGACCACAAAACCTGTCATACATCAGCTGAAAGATGAATATATAAGATTTCCGTTGATGTATTGTATGTTAGGATAGCACAATATTTGGCAGAGATACAACTTTTTGAATATCTGGAATGTGAGGGTGCAAAAAAAGAAAGAAAAATCAAAATATTGATAAAATCATCTTTAAAGTTGTCCAAATGAAGTTCTTAGCAATGCATATTACTAAACAAAAATTAAGTTTTGATATATTTACGGTAGGAAATGTACAAACTATCTTCATGGAACATGATCTTTACTTAATATCCCAGTGATTTTTGGCATAAAAGAAAAATATATCATTTTGTCCTATACAATGTATTGTTGGCTATTGCTACAAATATACCTGAGATACTATGACAAATGTCTTGGTGAGAATATGAGACTTTTTTCAACATTCAACATTTAACATTTCAATTTTTTAAAGTACATTTGATATATTTATGTATTTGTATAGCGCTTTTTTTTTTACACCACATATTGTTCCAAAGAAGCTCCGCAAAAATAGTGCCTTACAAAACCCCACTGAGAAAATCCACAGGTGACAGTGGCAACCCCCTAACATGGTTAGGTGGTTTGAGGTAGAAACCTTGCAAGGAACCAAGGAAGTCTTGCTGGTTTAGCTTGTTAAAATGCCTGGTGGGGACACCAGCACACCAGCAATCAATGCTGGATACCAGCATCCAAACCAAAACACAGACTATAGGGTATTTTTAGAAAAAAAAAAAAAAACTAAAGCAAGATTGTCTCAAAAACAACACTTTTTCCACCACAGTGCATTTTATTACCCGAATTGAAGTTCTCGATAGTCATCGGCAGATCTTAGTAAAATAACAGTTTGTCCTTTAGCGAGCGCGCAGATAAAAAACATTGATCCAAACGCTGAAGAGCTGTCGCACCATCTCTAATCCCGCTGTTGATCTTCTGCCAGTTCCACCAGGCAACCCAATCTTAGAGTCCCGCGAGGAAATCGTGAGCGAGGGGAATGAGACGGAGATAACCTGCACCGCCATGGGCAGCAAACCTGCTTCCACCATCAAATGGATGAAAGGAGACCAACCACTGCAAGGTCTGACTCAGATCCAAGGAAGATTGTTCAGATAAGTCTGCTGTGATTACTGATGCCTCTGATCTGCACACAACACACCACGGTCTAGATTCTGACTTGGTGATGACTTTTAATTAAGTCTTCAAAAGGTGTATCCGGTGAATTGACGAGAAGATCACAACACGCAGGTCTCTAAGAGAGGATTTTTGGTGCTTTCAGTCGAGCTTAAATAAGTAGCTTTGAATGAACTCCAACTGTTTACCTCCCACTCAGCAAATGCTGCCCACATATTAGATCTCACTGGTTAAGGCAGTGCGGGCTGGCAGAAAGGAGTGAATGTGCAGGCTGGTTAATGTGCTTATAAACAGCTTTTCTCCATTAGACAGCAGGGTGGGGACTGTTGAATAACATTCAGATAGACTACCTGGGGAAACAGAGGCAAACATGGCAGATGATATGGCGCATTTTAACAGAATCTAAGTTTAATGTGTCAACTGTTTATGGATTACAAACATCACAGCTTCATTAACTGCAGTGAAAGCAGTCAGACAGTGGCCTAAGGCAAGAGATTTCGTCTGCTAAATGGATCAAATACTAGCTAGCACGCGGTAAGGTTCACGGAAAACACACATTTAGGTAATAATGACTGGTTTGTAATTAAGAAGTGTTACTCTGAACCGCACAAACTCTGTTGTGATTACATACAAGCTTTGGAGGATAGTATTATTAGGTGTAGAGCAGAATTTTGATTTACCTTAGAACTGAATTTTATTTGCCAGATAAAATACTGTATGTGAATGTTTTGCCATACATTGTGGATTTAGTGTATAAATTACAGCTTTTGGTTCCACTTTGGCCTGCTAATTTAAATTCTGTCTTCTTTCAAAATTGATATATATATATATATATGTTTTTTTTAAAAAACTCAAAAATCATGTTTTTTATGATGTTATCATTTTTTTATTATGTTTTGTTGTGTTTGTTAGCTGTATTTTTGACCTAATCAAAATATCCCAGCTGCAGTTTGATTGAGATTAACTGGAATGCACAATGAAAAAACATGATTTTGAAAATAGTTAAAAATAATTTTTATATAGTTATATAAAATAGTTAATATTTAATAGTTATATATATATATATATATATATAGTTTAATAGTTTAATAAAACTTTGAATTATCCTTTATTTTTTTATTCTATTTATGTGTTTTTTTACTTTTACAGCTTTCTTTTTTATTTCAGTTTAAGTTGTAGTCATTTTATTTGTCATTTTTAAATGTTTTTATTATTTTTATTTCTGTTTTAGCAATTTTAATACTTCAACTAATTTATTTAATTTAGTTGCCAGACAACATTTCAATATGTAGTTTTTATTTACAAAATGTACATTTTATATATATTTTTATATTTGTGTAGCACTTATTATTTTAGTTATTTTAGTATTATTTATATGTTATTATAGTATTTAATGATAGTTTTTAAATATTTTAAGTTCAGTTTAAGATGTAGTAATTTTGTGTGCTTTTGTCTTTTTTATTATTATTTTTTTAAATATATTTTTATTTAGCTTTATTTTATTTCAGTTTTAGTAATTCTATTATTTCAATTAGCTGCCAAGGCAACATGTAAATGTTGTAGTTTTTATTTACAAAATGTACATATATATATATATATATATATATATATATTCATTATTTTTAACTATTCTTTTTAATTTCAGTTTAAGTTGTAGTCATTTTCATTTTTTTCACCATGTATTTGTTTGTTTGTTTGTTAATGTATGTATGTATTTATTTATTTATATTGCTTTATTTTTAGTCAACTTATTTCACTGTAGAAGACAAGGCAATGTTTCTAAATTTTGTTGACCTTTTTTAAGTTTAATTTTTTTAATATTTTACATTTTTCAGCTGTATTTCAATTACAGAAGATTATTTTTAATAGTTCTACAGTTAGTTAACAAAAAGTACTGACACTAACATTATAATGATCAGAATTCTCATAAAAAAAAGTATTTTTTTAAATGATATATAAAACATCTAAAACTGCAGTACAGTATGATTAAAGTACAACAGGCAACACTGTCCAAATCCCTATGATGTGGGACATATCATTTCCTATAATTGTGAAATGACGGTTACCATGTTAATTTTTTAAAACTAAATTACAAAATGAGTTTGATCTTTGATGAAAGGTCTTTGTGTGCTCACTGACTGAAAAAAACGTACCACGATAGGCTTTAAAGTGTCTTTGGTGTACAGTAACTCACATATTTTTTTTTAAGAGTGTCTTCATATGCGCTGACAGAAGAGAAGGGAGATGAGCTATAGGTCAGAGCGGCGCTGTAATTATTTCCCACTTCATTAGGTCCAAGTAAACCGTCATACTCTGTGCTGCAATTAGCTCAATGCCCTTGAGTCTAGAAATTGTCTTAGGATGAGGGCTAACATGATGGGCAGTAACCCTACAGGCAGCGACTGACCTCTGAGCTGCTTCATACGAATTCATCATGGTCACATGTCCCAACCATCCATCATAAGTATGGCTAATCTTGTGAATTTAACTGTTTACTATTATGATATCACATCACAAAGAGGTAATAATGTAATATTAAACCAGTGCTTACACTGTAAAAAACTATTTGTTGAGTCAACTTGAAATAATTTGTAACCTGGCTGCCTTAAAATTTTAAGTTCAGTCAACTCAAAAAAAGTTTATTTAACTTGAAATGTTAAATTATACTAAGTGACAACTTAGATATTTGAGTTGAATCAACTTCAAATTTTAAGGCAGTTGGGTTACCCATCTGTTAAGTTTAGCAAACACAAATATCTAAGTTGTTACTTAGTACAACTTAACATTTCAAGTTGAATAAACTTATTTTAGTTGACTGAACTTAAAATTTTAGGGCAGCAAGGTAACAAATTATTTTAAGCTGACTCAACAAACTGTGTTTTTTATTTTTTACAGTGTAGCTACAATGTTTTTCTGTTTGTTTTAGTTTTAGTAAATTCAGTACTTTAAGTTTAGTTATTTAAACTTAGTTTTTCATCAAATATTTATATTTTATTTCAGCTTTTAGTTGCCAAAAATACAAATAGGCTCTACAAATAGCTAAGCAATTAGTTTTTCAGTAGCAAGATGGTAGCATCGCTCATTATCAGTATCAAAGCTATATTTTTAAGTAGCAAGGTAGCGCGGTTACATTTTCCTTATCAATATTTGAACAATCAAGTCATGTTTCAGACAGTTTGCTCACAGACTGAATCGTTTGAAGCAATTTCTCATTTATGAAAACAGTAAAAGGAATATTTTAAAACACAGAGGACAAAAAGAGCACTGGATGAAGCAGAATATTTACCTACAATCAATTGAAGCCAAACCTGCAAATGCATCCTATCGTTTGCCAGCGATTAACAAGCCCTTTATTAAGTTCAACACCTGCAGCGCGTGAATGCCTCAGTGGTGCAGATGAAGATATTTTCCCACCAGTAGAGTTTCTAAACAGGTGCACAAAAACACCAACAGTATTAGAAATTACCTTGACATTTTTCGAGAGAACATTTTGAGATATTTAAATTTATAATGTCATGTAAATAAGACTCAGCTGAGTTTCTACGTTGTACAACAGCAGCATGGAGTCCAGTTTAAGTCTAGCAAGGCTAAAAGTTGTCTGGCTCTTGTCATCGATAAATCAATAAAACTAGCAACCCCCCAATAAAAGGCATTTAATTTTCCCATGGTCACCAAACTGTCATGCAACCCTGTGTTTTGTGTCCCGTTGTGATGTTTGGACGTCACACACATGGCTGAGAATGTGCCCTACACACGCTGTATTAAGCATGACTGCTCGGTGTGCACTCAAAAGACCTGTCTCCCACAATAAATGAATGTGAAATTTGTCTGGAGGTGACGGTATCATTCCTCGTGACCCTCCTCCCCACTCTCGGTGACACTGTGTTATTATGAGCAGGCCTGGATGGAGAAAGCTCGCTTGTTATGGCTGACATGTCACTCTTGCGGCCGTTCCCAGGTGAGGCAACTGTCGAGGAGTTATACGACAGGATGTTCACTGTCACCAGCCGGCTCAGGCTCACCGTCTCTAAGGAGGACGATGGAGTGGCCGTCATCTGCATCATTGACCACCCAGCCGTGAAGGACTTCCAGGCCCAGAAATACCTGGAAGTGCAGTGTGAGTCATCTCAAGATGAGGAGAAAACTTTCAGCTGTAAAATAGCCTTGGTTTAATCTTCTCACCTGCATATGGGGGTTAATTTGAACACAATTAGACCATTTATGAGGAAATTAACAGGAGGGATCCTAGGCTTTAGCTTTACAGGAATAGTTCACCCAAGAATGAAATTTTTCACTCTCATGTCACGTTTGTTTTTGTTTGTGGAACACAAAAGCAATCATTTTAAGCATTTTCAAGCTGTAATTTGACTGACGTTATAATGAACAGAACAGAAATCTTTTGTTTCACAATTAGGCTGTTTATAAAGAAATTAGCATGAGTGAAGCTTCAGAACAGACCTTAGTCAGGTTAGACGCTATAATATTTTAACACTGATGAAAACAAGGCTATGACGGATAGACTTTATAATATCACATAGTATATTAAAGTTTACCCAAAAATAAATATTCTGTCATTAATTTATCACCCTAATGTCATTCCAAACCCGAAAGACCTTTGTTCATCTGCAGAACACAAATTTAGATATCTTTGATGAAATCTGAGAGGTTTTTGACCCTGTATAGATAGCAATGCAACTGACACGTTCAACGTCCAGAAAGGTAACGTTATTAAGGACCAGGGTCGGAAATTAATGGAGGTTTGGGCCAAAAATGCCCCACAGATTCAAGATAATAGGGCAAAAATGCCCCTGCACACTTAAACTAAATATATTAAGGCTGTAGTGATTAAAATCAAATGTTAAAATGAAGGAAAAGTGTCAGTTCGCTGCATTACATTTAGGTCTACGTATGTTGCATCAGCAGCGCTGAGAATTACAACCAATCACAGATGTTACTGTTGAGCTTAGAAACGCAATGGCCAATCAGAGGCGTTTAGATTAGTCAGCACTGGAGTTTTGTTGGATACACACGCTCACTGACTAAATTCTTTCACCATAAACAACAAACTGCAGATACGTTGTAAGCAAGAGATTAATTTCTCTGCATAAAAGCTTGTTTGTGGAACACAAAAGGAATAATTTTAAGCATCTTCAAGCAATAATTTGACTGCTGATGTAATGAACGGAAGAACCTTTTGTTTCACCATTAGACCATTTATAAAGTAATTAGCATGAGTGAAGCCTCAGAATAGATCTTAGTCAGGTTAGACACCATAATCAATTTAACACGGATGGAAACAAGGCTGTGACGGATAGACTTTACAATACCGAGTACTATATTAAAGGTATAGTCACCCAAAAATGAAAATTCTGTAATTAATTTCTCACCCTAATATCATTCCAAACCTGTGTGACTTTCGTGCATCTGCAAACACAAATTAAGATATCTTCGATGAAATCTGAGAGACCCTTTCTGACCCTGCATAGACAGCAACACAGCTACCATGTTCAAGGCCCAGAAAGGTAACAATGGCTAGGACCAGGCTTGGAAATTAACAGGGGCTTGTGGCAAAAAATGGCACCAATAAAATGACACCATAATCAATTTAACACGGATGAAAACAAGGCTGTGACTGATAGACTTTACAATACCGCATACTATATTAAAGGTATAGTCACCTGAACATGAAAATTTTATAATTAAATTCTCACCGTAACGTCATTCCAAACTCGTAAGACCCCCACTCATGTTCACAAGACAAATTAAGAAATTTTTGATGAAATCCGAGAGCTTTTTAACCCTGCACAGACAGCAACACAGCTACCGCATTCAAGGCCCAGAAAGGTAACGTTAGTAAGGACCAGAGTTGGAAATTAATGGGGGCCACCAAAATAAAAAAATAATAAAAAATGCCCCACAGATTCAAGATAATGGGGCAAAAATGCCCCTGTACATTTAAACTAAATATATTAAGGCTGTCGTGATTAAATTATTAAATTAAATGTAAATATGAAGTAAAAGCATCAGTTTGCTGCATTACATTAGATCTACGGATGTTGCATCAGATTTCCTTTTGTGTGTTTTTTTTTTTTTTTTTTTCGCAGCAGCAGCAGTGAGAATTACAACCAATCACACGTTTCTGTTGACCTTAGAAACGCAAGGGCCAATCAGAGGCATTTAGATTAGTCAGTGCTGAAAACATCGGAGTTTTGTTGTGTACACAGGAAATCTGAGAGCTTAACGAAGGCTTGTGGCAAAAATGCCACCGAAATGGGAAAAAAAATGACCCACAGATTCAAGATAATGTAATTAAACTAAAAATATTAAGGCTGTTGTGATTAAAATGAAGCGTTAAAAGGAAGGAAAAGTGTCAGTTCCCTGCATTACATTAGATCTATGGATGTTGCATCAGATTTCCTTGTTTCCAGATTTCACACATTTCTGTTGAGCTTAAGCCCTATTCAGACGGTAATTGTTTCTCATATGGAGGTCTGTAAAAATACATTTACATATCACCTCAGTGATGAAACTCATGGATTCAGATGGCGATTTATTCACAGTGGGGAAGCAAGTTCTGTGATCCTACGAAGATGCTAATGTGCTGCTCACGTGGCTAGTCACATGACTGTCTGCTATAAATAAAATGAATTTTATTTACAAACTTATTATTCTGTAAAATGCATTAAAAATACTTACGTAAAATGTATTCTTATTATTCCAAGCATATTTTATAATATATAATCCTATTTAATAAAAAATAGGTAAATAGATGTGCAATATATATGTATATATATATATATATATAGTATAGGGGCTAATGGAGTAATTTTTACAAAAGGTGGTGAGAGAAAAACACAGACATCCTGGATTTGGATGGCAATTAAATCACAGACTACCCCCTATAAATGGTGAAAATCACTTACGTCCCCATGAGAAACAATTACCATCCTAATAGGGCTTTACAAACGCAATGGCCAGTCAGAGGCATTTAGATTAGTCAGCACTGAAAACATCAGAGTTTTGTTGCACACAGACTTCAACAAACAAACAAATAACAAACTTCAGATACGATGTAAGACATGAATCTCTCCTCATAAAAGCTTCAGTGATTGTAACAGGAGTTTGTAATGAGAATTTGCACTAGATTAACATGAACTGACATGTTTGTCTGCAGCCAGAATATGACGTGCAACACAAAGATGTTTTTATATGTATTCTATTAATCATGTAATTTTCGCTCACTTACAACTTTCAACCTTTTTTTGTCTATTAAAAGTTTTTTTCAAAAAGATGTTCCGTCAGGTGAACAATTGGTATGTTGTTAAAGAGCTCCTATTATGTTCTTTTACAAAGTCTTGATTTTGTTTTGGGGTTGTACTTGAACATACTCTCATGCTTGGTGGTTCAAAAAACGCATTATTTTTCACATAATTTACATTATTACAACACCTTTCTCCCCAGCCTGGCACAAATTGCTCAATTAGTTCCAGTTTTGATGAGGGCCCGCCTTCTGAAAAACAAAATGTGTTGTGATTGGTTAGCTGCCCCAGCGCGTTGTGATTGGTGAACATCTTAGACGGTGTTTCAGTACTGCCACGCCCCTTACCAAAGCAGCGAGTTACGTCTGCTCTGTTATAAAGATATATTAAGGTATAGTTAACACTAATTTAATTTATTTAATTATTTACTTACTAAGTTTAATTGCCTGAAACCAGCTCAACCATAAGGTTGTTATGGCCTAATCTTTTTAATATGACTTAATTTGTATTTAACATGACAAAAATTAAATAAAAACATCGTAAGTCACTAATTATAATGCTTACATTTCCTTAGTTATTCAAAAAGCAGCTAAAGAAAACAAGCAAATAACATTAACATTATCAAAGAACATCATCACTGATTAGCCTAGCTTAGTCCAGTGCGAGTTTATGCATTTTAAAAAACACTTGCATTATAAGTGAAGCTATCTACACTGTATGATGAATAAATCTCTTACCACACTGCAGTCTGTGGCACGTTACAGATACATGATACTATCGTCTATTGGCACAACCCTACACTACAGCAGCTTTTTTAATCCCCCACCTCGTCCCTCCCCACCCCCCAACCATTTGAATTTCCATAGGCGGGATTTACTTTAATGATATTCTAATGGGCCCCATTGTGACATCACAAAACCCGGAAAACAACACTGTAGTCCAAACGAGCTGTTCTTTGTAGTTCTTGAAAAGGGATTTTTAAAAAACGAAATATTTCCCTTAGGAGTGGACTTTGAGATTTGTAACTTTGTAGATTTGTTTTATGCTTGAACATACACACCACACACTGACTAAAATTCGAAAAGTGAAAAAGCATAATAGGACCCCTTTAAACGACAGTTGCGTATCATCCATTGAACGCACTGGACTTCAGTATCTCACAGCCTCGTTTTCATCCGTCAAATGTATCTTGACTAAAGTGTATAATTCACATTTTTAAGCATCTCCATGCAGCTGTTTTCCATAAATGACAGCTCATAGTGACCGCACAGCTGTTAAGCTCCAAAAATGAACAGCAGTAAAGTGGTCTGTGTCACATGATAGCTTTATATGAGGAACACACTGAAATCTGTTATTGTTCATAACTGTGAGCAAATAATTTTTCAGTGAGCCGATTCTTTTCAATGAACCGTTTCATTTGTTCATGAATCAGTGTGACTCAGTGATCTGGTCGGTGTTCACAGCTCACTGGAGGAGATGATTATGTGAATAAGAGGTTAAATGTCTCCCAAAGATATTACGTGGATTCAGAAGATGTGGAACGTAGTGCATGAATCATATGGATTATTCTAATGGTGCTTTTTAATGTGTCAGTGCTCACTATAAATGGCTGAAGAACCATTTTTAGTTGTTCTGCAGAAGAAATAGTTGCATGGTTTTGGACGACAGAAATCAAGTGAGTAAATAATGGTGGAAATTCAATTTTGGGTGAACTATTCCTTTTAACCCAGCCGAGGTCTAGGCATTTGCTTTAATTAAAACAGACCCTTTCTTGTTATGCATAAGCATGAAATGCTGTCCGCCAAATAATGCATTGATTAAGAGCGTTTGCGGCACGCTTTTTTTGTGGCACGGGAAGTCCTGGAAAGGTTAACCTACCCTTTTGTAATCTTGGCAGAATATTAATTTATTCAGATAGCTGACTGCTCAGGGTGACCTTTGAGAAGAAAAGGCAGGAGGGATCAGCTCAACTGTAACAGCTTGACATTTTGACTAACATAGATAAAAGAGAAGAAGAAAAAACATTTTACAGTACTGTTAAATTGACTGTTTAAATTCATAGCAGTGTCATCCTTCCTCACACACTTTACCCAGGCTATAAAAATCACGTACTGTCATGTTCGCACTCTTTTAGGCTCACTGGGTTGACTTAATATAGTGTAACATGAAGAGCTAAGTCCAGAAGATCTGCTGCCTTCATTATACAGGTCTTTGTATTAAGCATGAATACATAATACACATGAACGTATAAATGTGAATGCACAAATGATGTCCAAACCTGCCGGGGATGTTTTCTAATCAGACTGAGAGGCAGGTACGTGGCCTTAGAATGATAATTAGATAGATACAATAAGAGACTCAACGTACTGCAGCGCAACTGGAAATGAGTGTGTGTTTGTGTCTTTGTTGCTTCCAATGCACAGATAAACCAGAGGTGCAGATTGTGGTGGAATTCCCTGAGGGTTTGACCAGGGAAGGGGAAAATCTCGAGCTGACATGCAAAGCTAAAGGAAAACCGCAGTGAGTCCAACGCTGGCCCCTCAGGCCGCTTTACTCATTTCATATGAATTTGTTTGGTTGCTTTATCAGGGAGATAATAATAGATGATAACAAGAATAACTTGTATAGACAGACTGGTATGCAAATATGTATGTGGTTTAGTGTTGATATTTCATACTTATTTTGTATTTATTTAGTTTTTTGTGCTTCTGGTAGACAATTTATCAAATCTATCATTACTTAAAGGGTCATTCCGTATCAACTCAACCAGAGGTCCCAGGCTCAAATTTTTGATTTTGCTAATATCTGAAGAAAGACAGACATGTATAGTGATGGAAGCCAAAATATTAAATGTCATGGATGAATATTTACTGAGTAATCCACTATTTTGTAGAGGGAGGTCAAAATGGCAATTTTCACCTTAGATTTAGAGTTACAACGGGGGAAAAATGACTTTAGAAAGATGGAAGCATCATTATCTTATTTTACACAGAGATTGGTAGTTCTGTTAGTAAAATATGTTGACTTTAGTACTCTTTGTTGCATTATGTGCCAATGGTGACCATTCAAAATAGGGGGAACAGCACTAGTTTTTCTCCAAAGTTTGCATGCTGGTAACTCAAGAAGTATTAAAGATATGTTAATGCTCTTTTAGATTTTGGGTCTTAACAAACTTTCCTTTTTGCATCTTTATTTTTAATGCCCTATGAGATTCGGTTCCACAGATATTAAAATTTCAATATGGCTCAGAGAGTAATTTGTTAAAATGTACACATTTTCAGTGGTCAAAAACCAAATGTAGGTCAGTTTGAAAGACTTGTACAGGTAGGTCAGTCTTGGCAGTAAGAAACGAGATACATCTCTAGTTTTAACATTATTTGTTCTTCAGACATTCCTCTTTAAAAGAAAAGAAGTATCATATTTTTGCAAAATGACCCACATTTGGTTTTTGACCACTGAAAATGTGTACATTTTAACAATTTACTCCTGCAGCCATACTGAAATTTCAATATCTCTGGAATCAAATCTCAAAGGGCATTAAAAATAAAGATGCCAAAAGGAAAGTTTGTTAAGACCCAATATCTAAAAGGGCATTAAAATATCATTAATACTTCTTGAGTTACAGGCATGCAAACTTTGGAGAAAAACTTGAAAAGTGCAGTTTCCCCATTTTTGAATGGTCACCATTGGCACATAATGCAACAAGGATTGCTAAAGTCAACAGATTTTACTAATAGAACTAACAATCTATGTGTAAAAATAATATAATGATGCTGCCATCTTTCTGAAGTCATTTTTACCCCCCTGTAACCTTACTCTGAATCTAAACTGCCATTTTGAGCTCCGTCTACAAAATAGTGGATTACTCAGTAAAAATGTATTCATGGCATTTAGTGTTTTGGCTTTTATCACTATACATGTCTATCTTTCCTCAGAAAAATTTGCAAAATCAAAATATTTGAGCCAGGGAAGATTTTGAAATGTGAAATTATTTTTGTCTTAAATAAGGTCTTTATGATATCTAAATTTTTGATACCGTAGACCTTTTATAATTCTTGTCACCAGTGTCAATATCCCAAAGACTAATACTACTAGCCTACATATATATATTAAAAAAAACCTCAAGCTCACCGACAACAAATAAACAGTTAGCGATTAATAAGAATAAGAAACTCATTACAAGCAATAATTGAATAACAAAAAAAAAACTACAGTAGAACAAATAAATAAAAAAATGCATGATGCATACAAAGTATAAAGTAATCAAATGTATAAAAAACACTGCATATTCTTTCCTGTGTAAATTAAATATATATATTTCCTCTTATTAAAGTTACAGAGATAATTTAGTCAAGAGCAGCAAGAGATTTTCTCTCATTTGTTGTTTGATTAACATAAATGATAGACAACAGGAATCTTAAAGTTAGACTGCTGTCACTTTAAGAGCTGCCCAGATCCAATATACTATTACACATGTTTTCTTTCTAGCTGTTTGTTTTCACTTAAAACCTAAATTACTGTGTTTACGAGGATACAAGACAGGCATTTTGACACACACAAGTGCGTGTATTTAACTGTTCAATGCCTATAAAGCGGCAAAAATAACTCAATACTCTTGCGCTCCCGCTCCTCAGACAGCACATGCATATAGCAAAAGGAGTTTTTTCACAGCTCATTGCATTTCAACGGCTTAAAATCCCTTGTTATTAAACCACAATGCTTAAAAAACATGTAAACGACAAGTTCCCCTTCAGTCGTTTCACTACGACGTTACATATGGGAACTCGCCTGAGTGACCAGTCACCTCTGAGCTTTACAGAAAAGGCCAATGAAATTGGCGAGTGGAGTTTGCGTGCAACGCCACTCCCCCGTACATACGGGTATATAAGATGGCGGCGCGCATCCACTCATTCAGATTTTCGCTTCGGAGCCTCACCGCGACGAGCTGCTTTCTACACAAGAAAAGAAACCCCTGCAGAGTTACGCTCTCTCACTTTGAAGATCCTGCGAGCCGGCTGCCTCCACGAAGGAACGTGCCGGCTTCCTCGCGTTCCAGCGAGCCTGACCGCACAGATTGTGCTGCGTCCTCCCTGGGCGAACCGGGATCTAAAAGAGCAATTTCCTTACGGTCGTCGAGAGCCATTGTCCCGGTATGGCTTTCCGACCGTGCGTTTCTGGGTGCGGTAGTTTCCTCACCTCCGTTGACGGTCATGATCGCTGTCTCACGTGCCTGGGCCGAGCGCACGTAGAGGCAGCGTTTGTGGATGGTTCGTGCGTTCATTGCGAGCGCATGTCCATGGCCACGTTGAGGTCCCGCCTCTCGTTCGCGAGACGGCTCCCCTCGTCGTCTTCCCGAGGTAGTTCGGCGAGCCGTAAAGGCTTTACGGCTGCTTCGGCGAGGCGCTTGGGGGACCTCCAGGTGACGGTGCAGAATGTCCCGCCGGCTGATACCCCGCGGGCTTCCGCTCCACCGCGTGGTCCCGTGGTGATGCCCAAACAGACCGCTCCCCCGTCTAAAAGCGGGCCCAGCGTCTCTTTTGGTGCTCCCCCGGAGGAAGAGATGTCTATCTCAGCATCAGAGGGTGAACGGTCGGCAGATGAGGCGGGCACTTCGGCGGAGCAGCGCCCCTCTGCGGTCGCTGCTCCGTCTGAGGCGGACGCCGAACTGTCGGCCATGCTCCTCCGGGCCGCCAAGGGGATCGGGCTGGAGGTCCCGAAGGTGCCTCCTCCCGATCCTTCGAGGCTGGATGATTGGTTTCTGGGGACGAGGTCTGCGGCGCCGCCGCGCTCGCCCCCAGTGCCTTTCTTCCCGGAGGTGCACGATGAGCTGGTTAAGGCGTGGCGGGCCCCTCATTCGGCTCGTTCACGCCTTACCTCCTCAGCCCTCGCTACCCTTGATGGCGGGGCGGCCAGGGGGTACGAGGGGGTCCCTCAGGTTGAGCGTGCGGTTGCGGTGCATTTATGCCCGCAAGACGCCGCCACCTGGCGGGGCTCTCCGCGCCTCCCGTCCAAAGCCTGTAGGCTTTCGTCGGCTCTGACCGGCAAAGCCTACAGTGCTGCGGCCCAGGCCGCCACCGCCCTGCACGCCATGGCCACCCTGCAGGTCTATCAGGCCAAGGCGTTAAAAGAACTGCACAAGGGTAGTCCTGACCAAGCGGTTTTGCAGGAGCTGCGTGCGGCGACCGACTTCGCCCTCCGGGCGACTAAAGTCACGGCGCGGTCCCTTGGTCAGGTGATGTCCACACTCGTGGTCCAGGAACGCCACCTCTGGCTGAACCTGGCGCAGATGGCAGATGTCGACAAAGCACGCTTTCTCGACGCTCCTGTCTCCCAGGCCGGCCTCTTCGGCGACACTGTCGAGGACTTTGCCCAGCAGTTCTCGGCAGTCCAGAAGCAGACTGAGGCGATCAGTCACATCTTGCCCCGGCGTGCGACTCCCACGAAGTCCCCGGGTGCCCAGCCTCAGCCTGCTCGTCGCCGAGGGCGCCCCCCTGCGGCCCCCAAGAAGCAAGAAATACCTGCTCCGTCTCCGGCTGAGGCCCACGATGCGCGCCTCGCCGCCAGACGTCGTGGCCGCCGCAGGGGAGCGGCGCCGCCCGCTGCTCAGGAGCCCCCTCATACACCTAAGACCCGCAGGTCTGCGCGGCGCTCCTGACACGGGCAGCCTGGAGATGATGGAAGCTGCTCTTCGGGGGACGACAACATCTGCCCCCCCGCCCCCGGTGGAGGGCCGGGGCCGTCTGTGCGCTCAGCTGCCGTCGACCTACGGGTCGGCGGTACCCACCCACTCACAGAAAGAGCAATTTTCCACATCTCTGGGCCAAGTGCCCCGAGTTCTGTTCCTGTCAGACAAGATGTCTCCTCGGGTTCGGACTCGGAGCCAACATTCGCCAGCGCGGGAACCTGGGAGGAAGGTAAGTGCTGCTCAGAGCGGCCAGACTGCTCTCCAGGACGTTCATCCTTCTGGGACCAGTCCCCTTCCCCTTCCCGCAGGCCGCCCCACCGCGGTCACGTCGGTCAACGCTCCGCTGATCCCACTGGTGACCAGGCTCGCAGCCTGGCTAGAGCTGCCCAGCCCGTCCCGGTGGTTGATCCGGACGGTACGTCTCGGCTACGCGATTCAGTTCGCCAGGCGCCCGCCCAAATTCAGAGGCGTCCTTTTCACCTCTGTCCACTCGGACACGGATGCCTCTGTCCTGCGTGCGGAGATTGCTGTCTTACTGGCGAAAGACGCAATCGAGCCTGTCCCTCCAGCCGAGATGAGGTCGGGGTTCTACAGCCCTTACTTCATCGTGCCCAAGAAGAGCGGTGGGTTACGACCAATCCTGGATCTTCGAGTTTTGAATCGGTCCCTTCTCAGGCTGCCGTTCAAAATGCTCACTTCGAGGCGTATCCTTTCGTGCGTTCGACACCAGGATTGGTTTGCGGCCATAGACCTGAAGGACGCGTACTTTCACGTCTCGATTTTGCCTCGACACAGACCCTTTCTACGGTTTGCTTTCGAGGGTCGAGCGTATCAGTACAAGGTGCTCCCATTTGGCCTGTCCCTGTCCCCCCGCGTCTTTACGAAGGTCGCCGAGGGTGCCCTGACTCCGCTATGGCGGAAGGGCGTTCGCATCCTCAACTATCTCGACGACTGGCTCATCATGGCTCACTCGCGAGATCTGTTGTGCGAACACAGGGACCTGGTGCTTCAGCACCTCAGCCATCTGGGCCTTCGGGTCAACCGAGAGAAGAGCAAACTCTCCCCAGTGCAGAGGATCTCTTTTCTCGGTATGGAGCTGGACTCGGTCAATATGACAGCCTGCCTCACCAACGAGCGCACGCAGTCAGTGCTGAACTGCCTGAAATCATTCAGGCACAAAACAGCGGTCCCTCTCAAAACATTTCAGAGGCTCCTGGGGCATATGGCAGCTGCAGCCGCGGTAACGCCGCTGGGCTTGCTTCATATGAGACCGCTTCAGCGCTGGCTACACGATCGAGTCCCGAGATGGGCATGGCACCGTGGCACACTCCGGATTGGCGTTTCCCCGCAGTGTCGCCGCCTATTCAGCCCGTGGTCAGACCCTGCCTTCCTACGGGCCGGAGTCCCCTTAGGACAGGTCTCCAGGCATGTTGTGGTTTACACAGATGCCTCCACCACGGGTTGGGGTGCTGTATGCAACGGGCAAGCAGCCTCGGGCTCCTGGACAGGACCTCGACTGCTTTGGCACATCAACTGCCTGGAGTTGCTAGCAGTGCTTCTCGCGCTGCGTCGGTTTCTTCCGATGCTCCGCCACAAGCACGTGCTTGTCCGCACGGACAACACTGCGACCGTAGCGTACATCAACCGCCAGGGTGGTCTACGCTCCCGTCGTATGTCGCAACTCGCCCGCCATCTGCTCCTGTGGAGTCAGACGCGGCTGAAATCGCTGCGCGCCGTTCATATACCAGGGGAGCTCAACCGTGCAGCCGACCAGCTCTCACGGCAGCCCACCCACCCTGGAGAATGGCGACTCCACCCCCAGACAGTCCAGCTGATTTGGAGTCGATTCGGCAAGGCCCAGATAGATCTGTTTGCCTCCCCGGAATCCTCCCACTGCCAGCTCTACTACTCCCTCAACGACGCTCCCAACAGCCTCGGCAGGGACGCACTGGCACACAGCTGGCCTCCGGGGCCCAAGTACGCCTTTCCCCCAGTGAGCCTCCTTGCACAGACCCTGTGCAAGATCAGGGAGGACGGGGAGCAGGTTCTGCTGGTTGCGCCATACTGGCCCACCCGGACCTGGTTCGTCGACCTCACGCTCCTCGCGACAGCCCCTCCCTGGAAGATTCCCCTGAGGAAGGACCTTCTTTCTCAGGGGATGGGCACGATTTGGCACCCGCGTCCCGATCTATGGAACCTGCACGTGTGGCTTCTGGACGGGACACGGTAGACCTCGCCGGCCTTCCACAGGCCGTGATAGAAACTATCACTCAGTCTAGAGCCCCCTCCACGAGGCAGGCCTATGCACTGAGGTGGGGTCTCTTTGTTGACTGGTGTGCCTCCCGTGGGGAGGACCCACAGAGATGTCCGATCGCAGTAGTGCTTTCCTTCCTGCAAGAGAAGTTGGAGCGTAGGCTGTCTCCTTCAACTCTCAAAGTGTATGTCGCGGCCATCGCGGCATATCACGATGCAGTCGATGGAACATCCATCGGGAAGCATCAACTGGTCGTGAGGTTCCTCAGAGGTGCGAGAAGGGTTAATCCCCCTAGACCGCACCTTGTACCCTCTTGGGATCTCTCCGTCGCCCTTCGGGGCCTGCGGGGACCTCCCTTCGAGCCGCTGGTTTCAGTCGAGCTTAAATTCCTGTCGCTTAAGACAGCGCTCCTGACCGCGCTCGCCTCCATCAAGAGGGTCGGGGACCTACAAGCCTTCTCTGTCAACGAAGCGTGCCTGGAGTTCGGGCCGGCTGATTCTCACGTTATCCTGAGACCCCGGCCCGGTTACGTGCCCAAGGTTCCCACCACACCCTTCCGGGATCAGGTGGTGAACCTGCAAGCTCTGCCCCCGGAGGAGGCAGACCCGGCCTTAGCGTTGCTGTGTCCCGTTCGTGCCTTACGGGTTTACGTGGACCGCACCCGGAGCTTCAGACGCTCCGAGCAGCTCTTTGTTTGCTTCGGAGGACAGCAGAAGGGAAATGCTGTCTCCAAGCAGAGGTTGGCCCATTGGGTGGTAGATGCCATCTCCCTGGCCTACGAAAGCCAGGGGGAGCCGTGCCCCCTAGGAGTTCGAGCTCACTCCACTCGTAGTGTTGCCTCCTCCTATGCGCTGGCGCACGGCGCCTCGCTAGCAGACATCTGCAGAGCTGCGGGCTGGGCGACACCTAACACCTTCGCGAGATTCTATAATCTCCGCGTCGAGCCCGTGTCCTCCCGTGTGTTAAGGTAACATCAGGTAATTTGCGGGAGGCCGGCAGGTGTCGGCTTGCTGCGCCATTCCCACGGGATCCGTGCGCTATCTCCCAGTATGTTCCCTCCGGCGAACCTGGGTCCTCCATGCCCCGCAGTCAGGACTAGATGCGGAGTAGTCCGCGACTGTGCTCCGACTGGGTCTCCTTCGCCCAGAAGGTTGTGGCAACATGTCTCAGTATTTCTCCACAGTCAGCCAGAAGGCTGTGTTTTCCCTCATACATCTATAACAGATTAGATGTATTCAATTTCTTTATTCCACATGCCTAAACCACATGTGCTCCGCCCCCCCAACCCATGCTTCAGTACATCTGGCACCCCTATGGGGCCCCTCTACTGGTCCCTAGGGCGTTGGGAAGGTTACGTAGTGACTCCACTTTCCGACACGTCCGCCTGTCGGCACTTGGTGTCTTGCGTAACGCAGCCTCAGGGTTGTGGCCTTTTCCATGGGTCTGTTCCCATATGTAACGTCGTAGTGAAACGACTGAAGGGGAACGTCTAGGTTACGTACGTAACCCTCGTTCCCTGAAGGAGGGAACGGAGACGTTACATCCCCTGCCACAACCCTAGGCTGCGCTGACGCCGGGCTGCGGCTCGGCTCCTCCGCAAAAACCTGAATGAGTGGATGCGCGCCGCCATCTTATATACCCGTATGTACGGGGGAGTGGCGTTGCACGCAAACTCCACTCGCCAATTTCATTGGCCTTTTCTGTAAAGCTCAGAGGTGATTGGTCACTCAGGCGAGTTCCCATATGTAACGTCTCCGTTCCCTCCTTCAGGGAACGAGGGTTACGTACGTAACCTAGACGTTTTCATGACCACGTAACACAGCAACATCACGTGAGCCTGCAACCACGATATAGACGACAGTCGAAAATCACAGTCAACAAATTACTACTGGTTAACGGTTAACAAATTACTACCGGTTAATTGTGTCTACCAGTATATCGTCCACCGCTAATTCTTACATTCTTACAGATAGATAGATAGATAGATAGATATTTTAGACCAACAGATAGAATCAAGCATACATTTTATTGTTTTAATCCAGTAATCATACATATTTTAAAAAAGAAATCAGCCCATATAAACAAGACTTTGCAGCTGAGCTTTGATAGCATCATGTTCGTTTGTTTGCACAGGTGCTGATTTTACAGCAGTGCTAAAGTTGTCCTGAATAAAGCGCATTATTCTCTCCACTCTGTCTCCGTCTGAGCATTTTCACACTGAGCACTAAATGATTACTCTGATGTTTTACAGGCCTCATCAAATTAACTGGCTCAAAGTGGATGATGATTTCCCCTCCCACGCCGTGATTACTGGCTCTGATCTCTTCATCGAAAACCTTAACAAGTCCTACAACGGAACATACCGCTGTGTGGCATCTAACTTAGTGGGAGAAGCCTATGATGATTACATCCTTTATGTATATGGTATGTACTTGAGCTTAATCTGCGTCTGTAAACAACAAACCATAAGAGCAGTTTCCCAGACAGATCTATAGTCTTGGACAAAATTACACTGCTAAGGGTTAGTTTTCAATAACTGGCTAGGTCTTGGATTAATCAGTGTCTGGAAAACCAGCCCTTGATGTCTACATGTAATCGGCTGCGGTTTTAAGTTCCACATGCATTTGTTTTTCAACCCTCTATTGCACGATGTTGCCTCTGGCTTTTCTTCATTTAATGCTTCTAAATGGGTAATAATGAAGGGATGATTTCGGGTAAACTACTAAAAAGTTTTTAGTCACAAAACATATTTCTCTGGCATAAAATGCAGCATGTAGAGGATGCATATTTTTGCTCTGGAAAGCCTTCATTATTTGTTTTATTGATTTTTTTTTTCCATCCTTCAAAAACATGATTTATATTTCTTAGTGAGTAGGCTTTATTTTAAAACATTTAGAGCCACATCAATTATTTGTATGTTTTGAGGAATTGCTTAAATATGTTTATTGCCCTGAAGCAACGCTGTGCGACAGTGGCATGTATATGAATGTAGTGGATATGGATCCACTATAATGCAGTTATTATTTTAGTTATTTTAGTAGCACCCTTTTTTTTACATTTTTAATGTAATAATAGTTTAATAGCTTTGTTTTTAGTCCTGTGACAAAAAACAGAATAAAAGAAAAGTCTCTCAGAAAAATTCACAAATATTAAAATATTTAAATGAATAATTTCTTTCAAGTGTCGCACAGCATAGCTAAAAAGAAACTACCCTCATGCTGAGTTATTATTATTTATTGTTAATTTATGTTTGATTTTACTAATGAGGTCTATTTTGTACAAGACAAGTGAATTAGAAATGTCTTTTTCAACACTGTTTTCATAAAGCACGCAATAGAGGGTTAATTGTTTTATTGAATACGCTTCACCTGAGAGTTTTTCATAGTACTAGTCTTATTAACACAGGAAGTGCATTGTGTTCGTTGCATGTTTAATCCTTAACAAGGGCTGACAGCTGGATTTTTCAAAGCCCAGGCAATAATTGCTATGACAGTGGCACTTGAAGCCTGGGATTTAACAAAGCTTTGCTTTGCTATGGAAGAACTGAAGTGTTGTTATTGTTTAAAGCAGGTTGTGTTCGGGACCGCTAACGGTTCGCCAGCTGCAGCTATTACAAGCTGTCCCGTCGAGCCGAAGACATTAGCCTGAAGAGATGGAAGAGGGTGGCGCGTCATTGAGGCGTTCGGCGCCGCAGTTATTAGCCTCTGATAACGCTGATATCAGAGGCAGGTGTGTGGGAATGATGTCATCAGCGTCCCATCTGCAGATGGGAGAGTTTGTGTGCGCCTCATGCCTGGAAGCGGTTCCACTTCCAGCTTAGTTCGATGTCTGTCACCTCTACCTGAGCGAGCACCACCTGCTGATTACTCGACTTCCTCTCATTTCACAGGCTCGAGGAGTTTGGGTCTATCTGTGAGTGGGCGTCTCAGAAAAGAGGAGATTTATTGCCGTCTGGCTTCGTATAAGTGGCAGTTTTTAGTTATAATCTCCCAAGCATTGTGTAATATGTGAGTGAGGACTTTGCAAATTATTTCCAGCCATAAAAAGCCTTATTATAATGGAAATATGCATTTGTAGTGTTACCCTGAGAGTTGCTTTTTCTCTTTAGTACGGCTCAAATCGCTTACGCTTCGCAGTAAATAAAATCGTTGTCTTGTGGTGCATTTCTAAATCAATTTACGCTGGCAATTGTCGAGCATGCCCTTCCTCAGAGGACTGAAACAAGTGGAAAGACCTCTTGTAGCTTGATAATCCTGGGCACACTATACTTCTCCAGCCTGTCAGAGTTACTTTTAATGCTGTTCCTCGGGGGATGGCAGCTTTGCTTTTGCTACAGAGCATTTCCTTTTACTGCCACGGTAAAGCAGTGACTTGTGTTGAGCAAATGCTTACAGCTCCTCAGTCTTTTACGTCGTTTTGTCCTTCGTTTTTTTCCACCAAGCGTTGAACGGGAAGAGACTCATTTCCTAAAAATCGCAGAACGCGTGTAGTGTAATACTACTAGAGAAACACTGGGCATGCCAGGACAATGGCGGCAGTGTAACGCTTTCTCCATTTACACCATTACTGCATTCACGGCCTTCACAAAGGGGACTGTTTTGATGTCGGATCAAATGTTTTTGCAGGCTAATGTGAATTTGCAAAGGGACAGATACATGTCACAACCTGATAAGCTTGTAGCAGAGATGCTGAGAGTGAAAACCCATCCTGTGCTACCAAAGCCTCTGGCACAGATAGTACTCAGTTAATTTGCTCGAAAAAGGCTTTATTTGTTTTGGCACTTGGAATTGGAATTGGATGGAAACAACAAAAGTAATAATAATAACAACAATAACAATAATTATATAGAAAAAAAATAGGCAGGGTATTATTTCTGTCCGATAAGAAATGAAGCATGTTGAAAAGAAAACCTGTTCTCAAATACAAAACTCTACAAAAAGACCTATTTAAAAAGTTAAACCAGTTCATTAAAATAAATGATACCTAAATGCATATGCTGCTAATATAATATAATATAATTTATAATAAAGTGCAAGTTATGTAAAGTTGAATTTTCAGCATCATTACACTGTAAAAAATAAAAAACACAATTTGTTGAGTCAGCTTAAAATAATTTGTTACCCTGCTGCCTTAAATTTTTAAGTTCAGTCAACTAAAATTAGTTTAGTCAACTTGAAATGTTAGGTTGTACTAAGTAATAACTTAGATATTTGTGTTTTCTAAACTTAACAGATGGGTAAGTAACCCAGCTGCCTTAAAATTTTAAGTTGATTCAACTCAAATATCTAAGTTGTCACTTAGTATAATTTAACATTGCAAGTTAAATTAACTTTTTTGAGTTGACTGAACTTAAAATTTTAAGGCAGCCAGGTTACAAATTATTTTAGGTTGACTCAACAAATTGTTTTTTACAGTCTTCAGTGTCACATGATCCTTCAGAAATCATTGTAATATGGCGATTTGCTGCTCAAGAAACATTTCTTATTATTATCAAATGTTGAAAACGGTTTGGGTGCTTAATATTTTTGTGGAAACCAAAAATTATTTTGGATGAATAGAAAGTTCAAAATAGCATCAGTTATTTGAAATAGAAATATTTTGTAACATTACTAATGTCTTTACTTTGTCTTCTACTTTTGATCAATTTAAGGCATCCTTGCACAAAGTAATAATTTCTTTTTAAAAAATCACTGTGACCCCCAAACCTGAACAATCATCTATATAAACTGCACAAAATGAAACTGTACAGATGTCTTAAAGTGCTATTTCTACCTGCTCTGACCTTTTAAAAATGAGTTTCATGGGAGTAACCTCATACAGGCGAGTTGATTCAGTCACATTTAAAGGGGACATCGGAGGCAAAATTCACTTTTACATGGTGTTTGAATATGATTGTGTCTTAAAGGGGTCCTATTATGCTTTTTCACTTTTTGAATTTAGGCAGTGTGTAGTGTATATGTTTGGGCATAAAAACAACTGCAAAGTTACAAATCTCAAAGTCCACTCCAAAGGGAAAAATCCCTTTTTTAAGAACTACAAAGAACGGCTCGTTTGGACTACTGCATTGTTTTCCATGTGTTGTGATGTCACAAAGCTCATTAGAATATCATTAAAATAAATCCCATCTACGGAAATTCAAATGGTTGGGGGGTGGGGGATTAGCCTAACTTTAGCGATGCAGCGTGGAGAGCCTCTTCTGGGATGCTTTGATGCGGCTTGTATAAACACAAGCACTATAATGCCACAGATGTGTGCAGTATACGGGGTCAAAACACATGCCGCGGCGCAGCTGGTATAAACACAAAGCACTGACTACTAAAGTGGCCACGATCTGCTCCGGTGGCCGTGTTGGAGCTATAACATGCCACAGACGTGTGCAGTGTGTGGTAGAAGATTTATTCATCATACAGTGTAGATAGCTTCACTTGTAACGCAAGTGTTTTTAAAAAATGTATAAACTTGCACTAGGCTAGGCTAATCAGGGATAACATTCTTTGATAATGTTAATGTTCTTTGCTCGTTTTCTGTAGCTGCTTTTTAAATAACTAAGAAAATAAAAGCATTATAATTAGTAGCTTACAATGTTTTTATTCAATTTTTGTCATGTTAAAAACAAATTCAGTCATATTAAAAACATTAGGCTGCTTTTAGCCTTATGCTGGAGCTGGTTTCGGGCCATGAAAGTATGTAAATAAATAAATTAGCATAATAATATCATGTATCAGCGATCTCACAGGCTGACGATAATACCCACTGCTGTAGCATCAACTATACCTTAAAGGGGTCATCGGATGCCCATTTTGTTGATATGATACTTTAGGGTCTTTATGAAAAGTCTATAATATACTTTGGTTAAAAATTCTCAATGGTAGTGTAAAACAACACCCTTTTTACCTTGCCAAAATCAGCTCTGCAAAAATCATCCCATTCTGGTCCAGGCTGCTTTAAATGCAAATGAGCTCCGCTCGCCCCGCCCCTCTCTTCTCTCTGTGGAGAGACGAGCCTGTTTACTTTAGCCGCATTTAGCCACGGTTAGCCGCAAAACTTGCTAACTAGCACATTATTAGGAAAGGCGATCGCAAAGATTCATAAAAAAAACCCTTATACTCACTTCTGCTGCAAGTGAAGCTGGATCACGAATGATTCGCGCGAACACAAACGGATATATGTAGATCGGGAGGCGCATTCCCTTCACAAACAAATGTAATCTACTGCATCATCAGCGGCTCAGATGTCGGGAGTAAATGACGACCACTACGTTCATTATTACACCCAGCAACACAACACCTCAAACGCTCAATTCTTGTCTAACTTACATCCCTGCTCTGGCATCAAAACATGGAGGTTGGACTGTTACAACTGATCTTAGGTAAGACGTTCATGTCAATCAACTATCGTGGGAGCGGCCTCTGTGGGTGTGACGCCACACCGACAGGCATCTGAGAATGGCTCGATTTGAAAAAGGGAATATTATTTTTACAGATTATTTAAAAACCACTGCATGGATTTTTATCATTATAGGGTAGATTTGTACATACACTGCCAACACACATTAATGTTCAAACAACATGCAAAAGTGAACTTAGCATCCGATGACCCCTTTAATATATCCTTAACTATAACAGAGCAAATGGAACTTGCTGCTTTGGCAAGGTTCGCAACACAACACAAAATGAAATCAAGACTTTGTAAAAGAGCATAATAGGACCCCTTTAATAGTGTGTGCCCACAACCCCCCTACAATGATAAAAATCCATTTACTCCTTTTTTTAATCCCCAAAAAACCTTAACAGTCTCAATTATTAAGCCGTTTGACTTTCTGACATTTCAAGAGACAAGGTAAACAGTGTGTTTTACATGACCATTAAGGAATTTTAACCATGTATGGTTTTTTTTTCATGAAGACCCTAAAGAATCATACCAACTTGTGAAAAATGGGCATCCGATGTCTTCTTTAATAGTATTTCTGACATGAATAAAACCAGTTTAGTTGTCACCACATCTAGCGCATTTTAGGTTGCATGACAAATCTGTTTTACAGTGTATATGTTTTGTTTGATTTGTAATGATAATGCACCATGATCATCCTCACTTTTATTTTATTTCTCCTATTCCATTTTACATCCCGTTGCTCCTTTTTCTAGTCCTACTTCAGACAAAGGAAAATCTAGGGCTGCAAATCTAGTTTAAAAGGTTTGTGATATACAACTAAAGTCAACTCCAGTTCAAGAAACGGACAGAAGTAATATCTTCTCTTTGCTAAATGTGATGTAACTGCACTGCTGCAGGGGATGTCTATGCCATGACTTTCTAAGTATTTTTCGGGGTGAAGAGATACAGGGTTAAAATCCAACTTGATCCCGGTTCTAGTGGTGGTGGGTGGCTCAGTCTGGAAACATCTGCACTGTGAATTGGAAGACCAAGGCTTAAGTCCTTCCAAAGCCACTTTTGTTAGCTATTGTGCCCTTGAGCAAGACACTTAACCTCCTTTCACCAACCTATGACTGCCGTTCATCTCTGTTTGTGATATAAGATCAGAGATATAAAGTAAAAAAAGTCTGCATACTAGGTGCAGTTAACATTTTTAACGTTGAAATGTTCACCTGCAGATTTCCAACTTAATGGACCTGAAAGCTTTTACGGACATTGCCGAATATTCCTCTACTGAGACTTAGCAATACTTTCTGTCGGTCCTAAAACACTATAGATCACTAGAAGTCAATTGTCCCAGTTCTTTAAACTAGGTCGCTTACGTCTTTTCGGATGGGCATTTAACTGGAAAAGGACATAGTGTAGTTTTCTTCCACAAAGTACTTTCTCCAGTTCACTTCATGGTCCTTTTACTTCAGAAAGATACAGGCTAGTTGTAATGGTTTTCCAGGTAGGTGATTTTGCCCGCAGGATTGTTTCACTGACAGCAAAAGCTGCTGATCATGTACTTCTTTAATGCAATTCATGTACGTTTATCTGCGTTTATCATTTATCATTATAATGAAGTTGTTTAAATTATCTGGAGATTTGGCAGTTGGGAATATGTGACACTGAAGGCAACGGCATGTCGTTTGAAATGCTCAAGGTCTGCAGCCTTGACATTGAATTCATGCTTCATTCTTTTGTATCATTCTGTATACGTTTTGCTTTGATTATCCTCACTATTCCCCTGAGTCACATTCCATCTTTGATGTAAATGTAGTTTACATCTTACAAATCCTTCAGTGACTCATTACTCTTTATTAACAGAAAACAATATACAAAGCGAAAGTATTTATAAAGCTGTAGAGACTTGGATGCCTTAATAAGAGCTTTTAATTACATCTGAGGCTTCTTATGTTGACCTAAAGCATGCTAAAATTGAACAAAAATAGCTAAATACACGTTAGCGCTCACAGGAGAGTTGATTTCCCCCTCTAATCATGGAATCCAGATTAATTAGTGTGTATCTATTAACACCCTGTCTGCATTTTTTAAGTATAGCATTCACAGTGGAATATTGCTTGCAGGTGTAGTTCAGGCAGTGCATTTAATTCATTGGTGGAGCTAATCAATCTAGTCCAGCTAATTGCATGTTTGCTTTTTAGTCTGTCTCTAGTTTTAAATAGTGCTCTTCACCTGTTTTCAATTTCCAGGCACTGGATTATGATTAGAAATGCTTTATGTGATTGAAACAAAAGGATATGTTTATAGATCAACATCCTTAGACTAAATCAATCATTGCTCTAGGATTTATATGATCATCCTAAAAATTTGATATAGAAACCTTGCACACTTTGTCAGATGTGTATTAATCCGTTGTGAAAAAAATGGCGAAACAATACAAAATGGAGTCTTCAATCAGTGGGGATGATTTGTTGTCCTCTCTCTTCTTAAAAAGAGAAAAAGAAAGAGTAAATATTGGGTCTATCCAATCCTGAGACTGCTTAAAGAGAAAGGAGAGTTCCACCTTCTTATCAAGGAGTTCGGATTATCAAGGATTTTGGTGTTCGCTTGTACGGTGGCAAAACACCTTTCAAAATGCTTGCTACTAATACAAAAAATGCAGAAAATTGAACCGGATCTGAATTTTTTTTATGATGGACGAACATTTCGGAGGAAGTTTATATGTGGTTGACACAATGTGAGGTCATATTTACTTTTTAAGTGCGAAAATATCAGACTAGAATTTTAGACGTCGAATTTTGGACCTTTACGGCTATGATTGATTGATTGATTATTTTAGTATCATTTTCAAGCGTAATTTTGCCAGTTACTTTGTCCATTTTTGGATAAAATGAATTTGTGTGTCTCCAAGCAACATTCCGAATGAATGTGAATTTTGAACAAATCAGTTGAGTGATTGATTCAGTGACTCATTCAATAATTTATTTGCCAGATCAAATTTGAATGAATCAGTTGAACGAATGATTCAGTTACGCCATAAATGCCATTTGTCGCTGGCATATGAATGTAAACTGCAGAAAAGAGTAATTATTATAGACCTCCTTAGTTTAAATCACATTGTGCAATTATAAATTGTTAAACATACATATCATAATAATACTAATATTTATTTAATATTAATTTTATATAATAATATTAGTATAATATCATAATGGAACACTTTATAATAAGATCTCATTTGTTAACATTATTTAATGTATTAATTAACATGAATGAACAATGAACAATATATTTATTACACTCTTAATCTTTGTTATGTGGTAGTTAAGAAAAATACAGTCGTTCATTGTTTGTTCATGTTAGTTCACAGTGCATTAAAGGAGAAGTCCACTTCCAGAAAAACAATTCACAAATAATTTACTCACCCCCTTGTCATCCAAGATGTTCATGTCTTTCTGTCTTCAGTCATGAAGAAATTATGGTTTTTGAGGAAAGCATTTCAGGATTATTCTCCATATAATGGACTTCATTGGTGCCCTGATTTTGAACTTCCAAAATGTAGTTTAAATGCAGCTTCAAAGGGCTCTAAACGATCCCAGCTGAGGAAGAAGGGTCTTATCTAGTGAAACGATTGGTCATTTTTTTTTTTTTCGGAAAATAATTTTTTTTTTATACTTTTTAATCACAAAAGCTTGTGTAGCACAGGCTCTGGGATGCACGTCCACGGCGCTGCGTACTATTGAATCACCAGTGTTTACAAAGTGAACGCGCAAAGACTAAGAAAGTGCAAGTAAGTTTGTAAATGCTGTTTACAAACAAAAATGTACAACAATGTCCTCCTCTCAAGTTGTAGGAGAAAATAAAATGGAGTTTTTCACCATACTCAGTACACAGACGATGAACTTACACGATTCGTAGTAGTGATGGGAAGTTCGGATTATTTTACCGACTCAGACCTTTGAGTCTCGTTCAGCAAAATGAACAAATCTTTTTTCGAGTCATTTCATTCATTTTAGCAAAATATAATTAAAATGTTACAGTTACTTCCCTAACACATCTAATGCTTACACAAACGTTGATCACACTGCAAACAAGACAAAACTGTAATGCTATAAGAAACAGAAAAGATTAATTCATTGTTTACCTGGGTCTTTAGTCTATGATTAGCTCACCTCACATCTTATCTGACAAGTTTTCGGGTTTGAGTCGTTCGTTCATCACGTGGCAACCTCATAAAATGAACGAATGACTCGAAAAACCCAAAGAAAACAGGTGAACTAATTCGTTCAAGAACGACCCATTACTAATTCATAGCATCGTGGACGCGCATCCCAGAGCCTGTGCTAACACGAGCTTTTGTGCTTAAAAAGTAAACAAATTTTTATTTTTCAAAAAAAATGACAGATCGTTCCGATAAGACCCTTCTTCCCCGGCTGGGATCGTTTAGAGCCCTTTGAAGCTGCATTTAAACTACATTTTGGAAGTTCAAAATCGGGGCACCAGTGAAGTCCATTATATGGAGAAAAATCCTGAATTGCTTTCCTAAAAAAGTATTGTTCATTCTTAGTTCATGTTAACTAATGAACCTTATTGTAAAGTTTTATCATTATAATAATATTACTGTAATAATATGATATCACAATGCTTTTGTATTAGCATTAGTCTTATTCATTAATCATAGTCTATGTAGACTGTTTATCACGTACATTACATTTATGTTCATGTTCGTAGCAGATGATTTCTTTTAAGTTCAGGCTGTTATGGTATTTTATTTTTGCATTTGCCATACACCCCTGACAGACTCTAATGTGTGCGTTTAAACCTTTAAAACCTGCACCCTATGTGCTTCCACCTACATCTAGGTTGGCAGTGCTGTTATTTACCACTCTTTTTAACCAGCGTCTGTCCCAGTGGGAATTGTGTGTGTTTCAATTACAGTCACTTGATGTTCTGTGCGAAGGCCTGTTGGGAGAGAATAAGTATCGACACAGACCATGTCCAGCATTAACCTCCATATTCAGGCTCCTTTGGGAGATGTTCTCTCAGCCAAACTCATGTAACATTCCAACGCAAATGTAGACTTGGAGTCACAGCGTGCCACATACAATCGTATCTGTTTTTTTTCCTGACTGCCTCAGACTTTGAATGACTACAGCTGTTCTGTAATGTTTGATATGAGGCCAAAGTTTCTGTCAAGACTGCTAATATGAAGTATGAAAGCTGTGTACTGTATATTTGACAGTATTACACGGCCTTTCAACCGCTTTAATTTCTGCTGCGACAGCATAATACGTTTGACATTGAGAATAGGATTGATATACCACATAAAGAGAGCCACTGCATATGTTTAAGGCTTTTCATACATTAGCATAGATAATTTATCATGCATTCAAAGGTTTCTTGTTTTACTAGGTCAGAGATCACTTTACATTTCGTAATATTTTCTAAATCATGATTTTTACTTTATTCCTGCACAGGTGATCAGTGTATCTTTTTTCACTCTCATGTCACTTCCAAACGTTTTTTTTCTGTGGAGCAGAAAAACATTTTTTTTTCTAGATAATGAAAGTTAATGGGCTCCAGTGTTGAAGAAAAACAGTTCTTCTGTTTAAACAGTAAACAAATCTACAAAATACACTCACCGGCCACTTTATTATGTGCACTTGTTCAAGTTATCGTTATCAAGATAATCTAATCAGCCAATTAAATGGCAGCAATAATGCATTTAGGCATGCAGACATCGTCAAGACAGCCTGCTGAACTTCAAACCAAGCATCAGAATGCAAAAGAAGTGTGATTTAAGTGACTCTGACTGTGGCATGGTTGTTGGTGCCAAATAGGCTAGTCTGAGTATTTCAGAAACTGCTGATCTACTGGGACTTTCACATACAACTATCTCTAGAGTTTAGAGAATGATCAGAAAAAGAGAAAATACCCAATGAGTGTCAGTTCTTTGGGTGAAAATGAAAAAGGGTGCTCATTTGAGCTAAAAACAGGAAACTGAGGCTACAATTCACACAGACTCACCAAAATTGGAGAATAGAAGAATGGAAAAAGGTTTCCAGGTCTGATGGGTCTCGATTTCTCCTGTGACAGTCGGATGGTAGGGTCAGAATTTGGCACAAACACATCCATCCTGTCACAGCTTGCCTAAGTACTGTTACTGACCGATCTATCCTGGTGAAGGCTTCTTCCAGCAGGATAACATGCCTTGTAACAAAGCTCAACTCATCTCAAACATGTTTCTTGAACATGACAATGAGTTCACTATACTCAACAGTGATCCGAAATCAATCCAACAGAGCACCTTTGGGATGTGGTGGAATGGAAGATTTGGATCATGAATGTGCAGCTGACAAATCTGCAGTAACTATGTGATGCTATCATGTCAATATGGACTAGAATAGTTGTTCCAGCACTTATGCCATGAAAAATTAAGAAAGCTCTGAGGGCAAAAGGAGGTACTAGCAAGGTTTACCCAATAAAGTGGCCAGTGAGTGTATCTTTAGTGTCACATATAGAAAGGTCTTCTTTTAAGACCTGTATTAAGATAACATAAATAATGTCTCTTACTGAAATATATAGTAGAAAACCCATGAAAGATTTACACCACATTGTTTTGTACATATTTTGAACTATGGGGGTGCCATTATTATTTGATGATGTGAAATGGTTGCACTCGGTGAGCTACTGGCGCTACCTGTTGCTATTTTTACACATCTCGGAAAAGAAAATACTGATGCAATGACCACATTGAGTGGCTTTTGGAGAAGCGATGTAAAACTTCCCGCACGTTTATTAATAAACCATATAAATCATAATGAGCCTTTCATTGCCTACATAGCCTAATAAGTGCTCAAGCACACACAAAAAAGCAGATATAATAATTATGAATGTGTCAGGGGAAAACAGCAAGGAGACTGCATTAACATTTTAGTAATGTATTGATAAACTAGTGCTTCTTTGTTTTCGTCTTAAGAGATGAAGTCAGCAACACTTGTCATCTTCGCAGTAGTGATGTGCCTGTATGCATGTTTCACACAGATTACATAATCTGAGAATATTTTTTTCTGTTTGAATTGATTCTTTTATAAGTGAACATTTCACTCTCTGTAGATATATTTTTCATGCCTTTAAGGCAAGTATACATGGAGTTTCGCGTTTAAGTTCACGGAGACCGAGACGGAAGAAAGCACATCCTGTTTGCTTTCATTATTTTACAAAAGCACAATGTTTTCGATGTTATTCTGAGTGCACACAAAAAACATAGAGTCTTTACAGATTCAAAAGATGGATTACTTGTATCTGTATGACCAAAAATGAAGGAGTATTTTAAGAGCAAGTGATCGCAGCGGCGCATCCATCATGCGGTGAGCGTGCTACTATTCAACTTCCACACTCCGCACAGACAATTGAATATCGCACATTTTTTCTAGGTTAACATCAGATTGTGCTGCCATGTAAAGTTGCTACTACATACATCTTTTAGATGAAAAGCCATATTTGAGGTCGATGAATGATAGGGGAGCATATACCAGCCGTTAACGATCCGACCATCACAGACTGTGTGACTTTTCCAATTTTTCTGTGACTACGCGACTAATACATTTTTGGTCGACCAAGCCTCTTCTCGTCGACTAATGCTTAGTCAACTATTAGGGGGCAGCCCTATTATTTTTCTAGTTGTGTTGTGGTAAAAATAGCAACAGCTCAATGAGTGCAACCATTTCACATCATCGAAATAATGGCGCACCCCATAGTCTAAAATATGTAAAAAATGATGTGGATCATTTACGTTATATTAAGCCATCAAATATCTTAAAGGAAAAGTCCACTTCCAAAACAATGATTCACATATAATGTGATCACCTCCTTGTCATCCAAGATGTTGAAGTCTTTCTTTCTTCAGTCGTAAAGAAATTATGTTTCTTGAGGAAAACATTTCAGCATTTTTTCTCCATATAATGGACTGGTATGGTGCCCCAATTTTGAACTTGGCTTAAAACGATCCCAAATGCGGTTGTAAACGATCCCAGCCGAGGAAGAAGGGTCTTATCTAGCGAAACGATCGGTTATTTTCATAAAAATAATACAACTTATATACTTTTTATTCTCAAATACTCATCTTGCCTTGCTCTCCTTAAACTGTGTATTCTGGCTTAAGACAGTTAGGGTATGTCAAAAAACTCCAATCGTATTTTTTCCCTCAACACCCTTAACAAAACCGATTTTGAAGTTACGGGAGAACATAAGATGGGAGTTTTTCGACATACCCTAATAATTTCGACAAGACAAGCGTTTGACATTAAAAAGTATATAAACTCTATTATTTTTATGAAAATGACCGATCGTTACGCTAGATAAGACCCTTCTTCCTCGGCTGGGATCATTTACAACTGCATTTGGGATCGTTTGAAGCGGCATTTAAACTGCATTTTGGAAGTTCAAAATCGGGGCACCATAGTATAACAGTTCGTTATATGGAAAAAAATGCTGAAATGTTTTCCTCAAAAAAAAAAAAACTAATTTCTTTACGACTGAAGAAAGAAAGACATGAACATCTTGGATGACAAGGGAGTGAGTATATTATACGTGAATCTTTGTTTTGGAAGTGGACTTAATAGCCTTAATACCCAGTTCCCTTAATCCACAGTACTTAGTCAAAGGCTGCCAAATATATAATATAGTAGAAAAATGAGTCAATTCCCATGCTGCATTTGTTGAATATGTTTAAAATCAGAGTTCATTCAGTCAGTAAAACGTTATTGGCTTCATGACAATCATAGTCACTGAGGTGGTCTCACCAGCAAATAGGTCTCTTGGTGTGATTTTTCACCATAAATAACAGAAAATAAAGACAGGTCAGCCTAACTCGTGCCGGCTCAGCTCAAACCTGGACCATTACCCAGAGATTCAACACATTCAGCATTGCTGAGAGACTGTGGAACAGAGCCAATGGGTTTTATGAGGACACGTCTCGCAAGTGTTGTCAGGACAATCCCGCTCGCGATAAGTACTCGTATCGTCCATTTTCTCACCGCGTGATTGGAATTTCATATTTCCGTCCTTCACATACAAATGGAAATATTGCACGTCCAAACACATTCGCATCTCGCCGCTCATAACATCGAGCCAGGAGTCACCCAGCCTGCAAATTGCCCATGGAAAATTCTTGTTTGCTTGACTATTATGCATGCCACATCCTATTCAGACCTTTGTGTTGGCCGTATCCCCTGCATGCACAATTTCAGCCACGGGACTATGACATTTCCAAAACCCGTCTGCAATCGGTCATGGCGCACGAAATCCCTGAAATATTTTCATCAGGCCGTGTGTCTCCCAGCATCTACATTCAGAGACATTATCCTGTCCTTGATGTTTTATCATTAGTTGGGAAGTGTTTGGGCTCCTACTGAGATCTTTTGATGGAGCACAGACAATAAAGTGATGGAGACAGCCAGCCAATTTTGCCTGCTGCGACTGTTCCCCAGCAAGGCGCCTGAGTATCTGTGCTAAAAAGTGGAATGATAGTCACATCGCACAGCCACAGCACAATAGCTCGGCCGCATTTGCCAGCGCCCCATTATTCTGCTGATTGTGCGATGGCTGTATCCAATATGACTGTGTGTTTATTAATAAATGATTCTCGTAATGTCATTTTCTCTTTCTCCCGTTTCCATACTCGCCGCATGATTGGAAAGCCGCCTGAAAGATCTGAATCACATCGAGTGCTTTTTGCAGGGTGCAGGACCTCCTTGGTTTTCTTCACACTGTGTGTAATTCCCATTCGGTTTTCAGATGCAAACTTTAGGACTGACCATCCGAGCGATGAAATCAGATCCGTTTGTTTTGGCCTTGTAAGTCAATATCTGGTACATCTACATCAGTTGCTGTGGTAATGATGTAAGCGGCAGCAAGATGCCTTGAAATTTTCTGACACAACATCTGAGAGCAGCTGTCAGTGCGGAAGGAGAGGACGGAAAACTGGAAATGTTGCCTCTGCTCACGTCCATCACTGCAGTGCTGAAATCAGACAGCACATTCATGCAAATGCTGCTGATTTATTCGCTCATTCATTATACAGTGCGTTTGGACCGCTGCAGACTGTATTGCACACTTTTGTGTGACGTTACGTACATGTCACATCCCAAATGATGGAAAACGTCGATCGGATGCGTTCCAAAAAATCTGATTTTAATCGGATTGGATGTGGTTTGGATGGCTTTGTAAACATGGGATTTCATGTGGGCTTTTTCGCTGTTCAGTCTACAAACAAAACAACTAAACGGATTTGAGTCAGATATGCCAAAACATCGGATTTTTGCTGCCTGTCTGAACAAAGCCTTTGGCACAGTGTGTTTTGTTTAATCACACGGCCGGTGTCATGCCCATTCAAATGCAGGCTTTACACTATTGCTTGGACGTCTAATTCTATATTTCTTAAGCCATTGTATTCTATTGTTGCAGGTAGTAAGCCCGTCATATCAGTTCAAGTCATTTTCTTTACATGTTTCTTACATTACATTTGATCATATATCTATAGCTGGCCAATTTGCCTTAAGCTATTTCAGTAACACCGTTTTGTAGGGAAAATGCTTTATACAGTAGTCAGACATGCAATTTCATGTAAAAGCAAAATGACAGGCTATTTTCTTTTCAATCAAGGATAGTTATGAGCTGTAGTCTTGTCTTTGGCCCCTTTATATCTGGATATTCTTTAGTGCATTTACACTTGGTATTACAGTATATCTCAAGTGTGATTTAATAAAAGTCTCAATTACCCACTCAAAATGGAAAACGCTATAAAAGTTATACACTACCAGTCAAAAGTTTTTGAACGGTAAGATTTTTAATGTTTTCTGCTCACCAAGCCTGCATTTATTTGATACAGCAAAAGCAGTAATATTGTGAAATATTTTTACTTTTTAAAGTAACTGCTATATTTTAAAATGTAATTTATTCCTGTGATCAAAGCTAAATTTTCAGCATCAGCACTCCAGTCTTCAGTGCCACATGATCCTTCAGAAATCATTCTGATATGCTGATTTGCTGTTCAAGAAACATTTTATTATTATCAGTATTTTAAACAGTTGAGTACATTTTTAAGGATTATTTGGTGCATAGAGAGATCCAAAGATCAGCATTTATCTTAAAAAAAATGCATTTGTAACATTATACACTATACTATTCAAAAGTAGTATATATATATATATATATATGTATGTATGTGTGTGTGTGTGTGTGTGTGTCTGTGTGTGTGTCTGTGTGTTTGCTTGTTTGCAAGGATGCTTTAAATTGATCAAAAGTGATGATAAAGACAATTATAACGTTACAAATGATTTCTATTTCAATCAGTCTGAATCAATGCTATTCTTCTGACCTTTCTATTCATCAAAGGTGAATAATAACATAATAATTGTTTTTTGAGCAGCTGATAACAATATTACGATTCCTGAAGGATCGTGTGACTGCATTAATGATGCTAAAAATTCGGCTTTGAAATCACAGGAATAAACTGCATTTTAAAATATAATCAAATAAAAAACAGTTATTTGAAATAGTAAAAATATTTCAAAATTTTATTGTTTTTGCTGTACTTTGGATCAAATAAATGCAGGCTTGGTGAGCAAAAGAGACTTTAAAAAAACATTAAAAATCTTACTGTTCAAAAACTTTTCACTGGTAGTGTATATTACATCAGAGGTTGCACAAACTGAGTATGTTCCATGTTTTACCAAAAATTAAAGGGATAGTTCACCCAAAAATGAAAATTCTGTTATTAATTACTCACTCTCATGTTGTTCCAAACCTGTAAGACCTTTGTTCATCTTCAGAACACGATATTTTTGATGAAATCCGAGCACTTTCTGACCCTGCACAGACAGCAATGCAACTGACATGTTCAAGGCCCAGAAAGGTAGTAATGATGTTATTAAAATAGTCAGTGTGACATCAATGATTCAACCGTAACTTTATAAAGCTACGAAAATACTTTTTGTGGGCAAAGAAAACTATTTCTTCTCTTCCTTGTCAGTTTTCAACACGTTCACAACAGTACCACGTATGCGTGTGGATGGCAAATTCTGAATAAAACAAAAATGAAAAGATTTCTAAAGGATCATGTGACACTGAAGACTGGAGTAATGATGCTGAAAATTCAGCTTTACCATCACAGAAATAAATTACATTAAAAATGTAACTTGTAAATTTAAAATTGTAATAGTATTTCCCAACATTACTGTTTTATAGTATTTTTGATCAAATGAATGCAGTTTTAGTGAGCATAAGAGACTTCTTGGGATTATGTACGTGCTTCATGGGATAGTAGTTTATACCCTCATTAAAACACACATTCTTGTACACTTCCCTTTTTGTCTAGTTTTCAAATACATTTTTGTTTCAAATCAAAGTTTGTAATGTTTTGATTAATCTCAGAGTTGGCTGGTTTGGTTCACGTCTTTGAACTCTTTGATGAAGATTAAAAAAAAAAAAATCCCTATGGAAACAAATGAATGGAAAAAAATATTTCCGGAACCAAGACGACTTAACAAGTGGGCAGGCACTGTTGCGCTCTATTGCATTTCTCACTTTAGAAACATTCCCACAGTAAAAGGATGCTAATAAGGCTTAGAAGTGAAGAAAATGGGAGACAATAAAGTTTTGAATTGCCCCTGCAAGGATCTGAAAAGAGAAACAGGATATTGTTCATTAAATTGGACGTCCAGATCATAAAAGAAAAAACAGCATGTTGAAAAATGCACAAATCATTCCATCAAAATAACAGATATTGATCTGTTTTATGTAGGCTGCTGCTTTCTGCTCAGACTAAAATACGGATTAAGAAAATAATTTTTTTCTTCAGTAAATGTGGTCAGGTTTGCGATTTGATGACAAAAAACATTCCCAGGTGTAAAGGGGATCTTGGTAAAGAGAGGTTCCTCTTTCTTTCAGATATCTCTATCGTACTAACATGATGGCTTTTGTGACTTCTCTCTTTCATTTAATACCTCTTATGTGTGTTTTCATTTTCTCCATCTAGATGTTCTCACCACAACCCCCCCACCCACCACTACCACCATCAACGCTTTCCAAGGTACAGTATCCCATTTGAGCTGCAGGGTTCTCACTCCATCTCACCCTTTTTTACATTTTTCCTGTGTCTTGCTGTGCTTGTGCATCTGGGTGTATGTGCGTGTGAGAGAGTGTAAGTACGCCGCTGATGCATGTTACTGTCCATGAGCTAAAACAGACAGCGGGAAGAGGGTAAAGTGCAGGGGCTCGTGCGGAGGCGGGTGGGCCGCCCTAATAAGATCTCGACGCAGATAGTGGACCCGGTGGCCTTGCCGTCATTGTCACTTGTCAGGTTGTGCTTGTCAAATCCTTTTCTGTCACTCGCCTGATCTTTCACCGTAGAGATTCATTTTGGAGTGAAAATCTTATCAGGATCTCTGCGTGTCCGTGCCTCAGATTACGATTACAAATATCCTCTGCCTTCAATAAGAATGAGATCAACACATCCTTGAAAGGCTCTGATGGATCGTACACTGTAAAAACAATTTTTTTTTGAAGTTGTAAATAAAACCAACATTACACCGCCCTGCATCATATTTGCTAAATGAAATCCAATACTCGTTTCTTACTAATTATAGGGTGCTGATTCCAAAAGTAGTGTCTTATTTGCTCTAGCACATCACGCTTTCTCACAAAATATGATGTATTTTGTAGCAGATTTGCTTTAGACAATCTTGTGTTTATCATTTAATATCCAGAAAGCTGCCACAAACACGTGATTCTTATCGTTTTTTGAGCCAGCTTACTAATATTTAATTTTCAGCTGATTTTCACATGTACACTATAATTGATTCTGAAGACGTTATTTTATGCCTTATCCTGATTTCACGGTCAGAACTATGGCCAGTAATGGAAGAAAATACAAACGTGCTACATCTGTGAATCCAAACAGTGACTGAAAATAACATATTTTTGAAGAAAAGGTCTTTGACTGTAAATGGAGCATTTGAAGATATTTTTCCATGATAGAATGATAGATAGAACGATAGATAGAAAGAAAGAAAGAAAGAAAGAAAGAAAGAAAGAAAGAAAGAAAAATATGGTGCATAGGAAAATAGAACGATACAGAAATGGATGAATTGGTGGATGTGTGGATGGATGGAACGCTCTATACAGTACATAGAACGACAGAAAGATAGATAGAATGGTGGATGGATGGATGAACAATAGACAGAACGATAGATAGAAGAAGAAAGAAAGAAAGAAAAATGTAAGAACGATAGAACAACAGAGAAATAGATGATGGTTGGAAGGCTATATACAGCACATACAAAAAGAACGACAGAGGGATGGATGGATGGAACGCTATATACAGTACACAGAAAAAGAACGATAGAACGACGGATGGATGGATGGATGGATGGATGGATGAACAATAGAATGAAAGAAAGAAAAAGAAAGAAAGAACGGCGCATAGAAGAATAGAACGACAGAGCAACAGAGAAATGGATGGATGAATGGATAGACAGACAGACAAACGGACGGACGGACGGGTGGGTGTATGGATGGAATGCTCTATACGGTACATAGAAAAAGAATGATAGAATGATAGATAGAATGATGGATGGATGGATGAACAATAGATAGAATTAAAGAAAGAAAGAAAGAAAGAACGGTGCATAGAAAAATAGAACGATAGAACAACAGAGAAATGGATGGATGTATGGATGGAACACTCTACGGTACATAGAAAAAGAACGATATAAATGATAGAATGATGGATGGATGGATGGATGAACAATAGATAGACAGAATAATAGAAAGAAAGAAAGAAAGAGAAAGAAAGAAAGAACGGTTCATAGAAAAATAGAACGATAGAACAACAGAGAGATGGATGGAAGGCTATATACAGCACAGAAACAGAACAATACAGGGATGGATGGATGGATGGAACGCTCTATATGGTACATAGAAGAAGAACAACAGAACGATAGATAGAATGATGGATGGATGAATGAACAATAGATAGATAGATCGATAGATAGAAGGAGAAAGAAAGAACGATAGAACCATAGACAGATAGATGATAGATGAAAATAGAAAGAAAGAAAGAAAGAAAGAAAGAAAGAAAGAAAGAAAGAAGACATATTTATGGTACATCGAAAAATAGAATGATTGATTAACAGAATGATAGATAGATAGATAGATAGATAGATAGATAGACAGATAGATAGATAGATAGATAGAATGCTATATATGGTACATAAAGAAAGAAAGAGAAAGAAAGAAAGAAAATTATAGAAACGGTGCATAGAACGATAGATAGATGCATTACTTGCCGTTTCTTCGTAATTATTTGTAAAATTTCGACACAAAATTTTTTTGTCAGTGCATCGACGGTGGTTTATCGTGTTTTTTCATGAATGTTGTCATTATCAATTTTTCAATAGCTGTTTTATTCTGATCCTAATGAGGTTTTCTTGAACTCTTAAAATACTCTACCAATCCATGTTTATTAACATGCAAAGGAAAGCTCAGGACTAGGAATTCCAAGCAAATAATCAATGGCAGGTAATTGGTGCTATATAGAAATGTAATACATTTTTGATGAGCTAGCAAAGAGTGAGAAAGGATAGGGTGCACTCTACTATCAAAAAAATCAATTAAGCCATAATGTCTTGCCGAAACGCTCAGTAGCTTTAGGGGGTGACATTTAGAGATGATTGCCATTTATAACACAAAATAAATGGCTAAATGGAAGCACCGAAAGTGGCACCTTTAACAGATGCCGCACTTTCTCCTCTTTCTCGAAATCGTCATGCACGGCGAGTAGGAGCGTGATAGTGTCTTTCAGAGGAATCATCTACGCTCAGGACTTTTCTCTGATCATCAGGCTGAACTAAGTCATGTCTGGTTTTCGCTCGGAAGAGCTGTTCTCTTGTGTTACTTCCCAGGCCTAACATCTCCGCATGCAGAGTAAGCATGTAAGAAGTTTATTGGTGTAACCGTCTTAACCCCGGATTACCGTTCGAGCAGAACTTGCTTTCAAGCAGACACGGCGGGTAATCCACTCACGGTGAGTACAGGAGAACTCGGGGGACCTGCTAGACATCTGAAACAGTCACTGCATTTTATCTGATATGCAGTCTGGTCTTTAGGGCCTGTGGACGGCTACGGCTGGCGAAACATGACCCTGGGTCTTGTGCGTTTAGTCTGTGGGTGTGAGGGGTCGGCTCAGGGGGATTGGAGCTGCTGTGGATCAGCAGATATTGATAGGTGCATGTGAGTGCCAAGCTGGTTTTTGTAACGGGGCAAACAAGTGTGGCATACAAGTGGATATATTGTATGAACTGCATATGGGACAGCCTCACAGCGTTGTGTTGTATTTTAGATCAAATAAATGCAGGCTTGGTGAGCAGAAGAGAATATCGTTTTTCTAAAAAAACATTACTGTTCAGAAACTTTTGACTGGTAGTGTAGATAAAAGTACAGTCAAAATATTTTAGTACAATATTCTATATAAAGTATAACCATAAGGTATTTAAATTACATCTAGGAATTTACATTACATTTATGATCATTTTTATGCTGTGCTTGTAATGGTAATGTAACCATTTGTATATATTTAATCATATAAATATAATGTAAAAGCAGGGTCATAGCCATTATTTCAGATGTGAGGGGGACAGAAATTCATATGTAATTTTTAATTTAATTTAATTGGTCTAATTAAAAATGTAACAAAAAAAAATAAATAAATAAAACACTTGCCTTATCTCTTACTTTTAATTGGCTAAGAAATCTAATACATTGCTGGACAACTACAAACACTTTTTCCATTTTTACTACAGAATAAGACAGAAAATATATTTGATCATTTTTAAATTGTTGTACATTATGTCAATTAACACTGCATCATTCATATACTATACTATATTTTTTACTTGAGGATGCCTTGGAAAACACACATAAACCAAAACTATTGTCATTTTATTGTCTTCACGTTCATCAGTCAAAACGTTTCTGCTTTTTATTCAGCTTACAGCCTACAGCACACATCATCGGTTATTAATGTCTTTGTGTCCGTTTTGGACTTTGAGCGTGATTCATTCACACTTGTCTTTGAAAACCTCTATGTATAAAAGGTAAAAAAAAAAAATGCTGCAGTGAGTGTGCAGTTATATTTTGTCTTTACTAAACTGTCTCCATCAGAGGTACTGTTGCACCCACACTTGTTCTTGACATGCCATTCTTGTGGGAGGGTCTCTCAAGATCTGCGCTAGACCACTGACCAGGCCTGCGAGTTTAGTCTATGAGTATGAGGGGTCGGTCAGCATTATTTGATTTCGAGGGGATTGGATCTGCCATGGATCAGTGATTAATATTGATAGGTGCAAGTGAGTGCCAAGCTGGTTTCCGTGAAAGGGCAAAAAGTGTACCATCCAACTGGATGTATGGACGCCCTGCTGGGTATTGATGAAATATAAAACAATGAAGACAGCTGAGCTCCAGATCAGGTGCGCCGCAGGGCGGGTCTATATTTTATAAGGTGGTGTCAAGTCTGAGCAGGCTTTTTTTGTTTTATTTTTTCCATAAAACTGCTGCTAGACAAGAATGCACATATACTCATCAGCATCTGTAGCTGTTTTTCTTCTCTCGTTATCCGGTATCGCCACCTCAAACTTCGTCGTCCCAGACATCTCCTCCATGAATCTCCCAAAGAATCCAATTAAGAGCAAAGCGTGGAGACAGGCAGCCGGACGCGTCCGATTGTTGACTCAGTCACTTTTAGCAGCTTTGTTTTTGCGACGGGACGACGTAGACATTTAAAGGTTACCAGATTTGCTTTTAAACCCTTTGAACAGACAACAGATGATGTGTCCTTGCTCCATATGTAGACATCAGCAATGTTTTTCTATATAATGAGTTCTTCCTCAGAAATTTTTCAAGGCCTATCCAATATGTCCTGGCTGAGCTCACTGTGCCTGCAGGTAAAGCGGAGGGTGCTGGGCTCATGGATCTGTCTGCCGAGCGTCATTTATGCAGCTCTGCGTGGGAATGATGGAGTTGCTGCCGGCCAAACAACACACTGAAGACTTTGTGTATCATTAGTCTTAAAACAAGCTCTCCAGCTTTGGCTGTGATTTAATTTGTCACCGCGAATGTACTGCGTTCCTTCCCACCTTACGATCTTTTTTCGCAACACAATGCCAGGGAGGGCTAATTTTAGACCTTTCGTACTGTTTGTTGACTTGAGGCACATAGTATCTTGTTTGCTAGCATTGTTGTCAGCTGCATTTATAATATGTGAGCTTTCGGCTGCTTAGCTGACTTAAGCACGATGCACGGTGTACGATTTTGGAGACAAACTGGGGCATTCGTTAAAAGATGGCAGAATAGGCAGTCTTTGATCGTGACACCCTTACTGATGAATGATTCAATGCCTTTAATTGCGATAAACTGTATCCATACAGATTTCCAGATGCACAAGGTCTTGATCTGATTATTTCTGATTCATTTTGATTCTGACTATGCATTCAAATGCAGTTTAACAGATAAAACCGAAAAACTGCTCATTGAATCAAATGATGTAAACTTTAAATCAAACTTCTAATATTATACATTAAATAATAATGTATTTTATCAAAATACTTCATCATTGAAAGATGTTCATTCGTAAGGGCTTTGATTCACTGATTCATTTAGTGAAGGATCCATATCAGACTGATTCAAACTAGGGGTCAACCGATATGTGTTTTTCAGGGCCGATGGCGATACCGATTATTACAGATCAAGAAGACCGATAACCAATATGTTGAACCATAAAAACAACAAGGCCGTTGACAAAAATTCTTTTAATGCTTTTAGATTATTTTATTGGCAAATTGGTTTTTAAAAATGACCGATACCAATAACCATTAAAATCTTAATACCGGTGCCGATAATCGGTCGATTACCAAGTAGGGGTCAACCAATATGTGTTTTTCAGGGCCGATACTAATTATTATAGATCAAGCAGACCAATAACCTTTATTTTGAACTGATATATATGTGTGGTGTAAAAATGAAAACAAATGTCAAAATTAAGAACAACAAGGGCTTTGACAAAAACAATTCTTTTAATGCTTTTAAATTATTTTAATGGCAAATCGGTTTTGAAAATGACTGATACTAATAACCATAAAAATGTTTAATATCGGTGCCAATAATCAGCCAGACCGATAATCGGTCGACTTCTAGTAGGATTTAACCATTATGTGTTTTTCAGGGCCGATACTGATTATTACAGATCAAGCAGACCGATAACCGATATTTTGAACCAATATACATGTCTGGTGTAAAAATGAAAACAAATGTCAAAATTAAGAACAACACGGGCTCTGACAAAAAATTCTTTTAATGCTTTTAAATGATTTTATTGGCAAATCTGTTTTGAAAATGACCATTACCAATAACTATAAAAATGCTTATTATCAGTGCCGATAATCGGTCGAGCACTAGAAGGAGTTAACCAATATGTGACTCTAGACCACAAAACCAGTCTTATGTTGCACGGTTATTTTTGTAGCAGTAGCCAAAAATACATCCAATGGGTCAAATTTAGTGATTTTTCTTTTATGCCAAAAATCATTAGGATATTAAGTAAAGATCATGTTCCATGAAGATATTTTGTAAATTTCCTACCGTAAATATATCAAAACTTAATTTTTGATCAGTAATATGCAATGCTATGAACTTCATTTGGGCAAATTTAAAGGTGATTTTCTCAAAATTTAGAGATTTTTTTTCAAGATTTTTTTGCACCATCAGATTCCAGATTTTCAAATAGTTGCATTTCAGCCAAATATTATCCTTTTCCTAACAAACCATACATCAATGGAAAGCTTATTTATTCAGCTTTCAGATGATGTATAGATCCCAATCCTTGGAAATTTACACTTATGACTGGTTTTGTGATATATGACATGTGACCCTGGACCACAAAACCAGTCATAAGTGTAAAATTCTTGAAATTAAGATTTATAAATCATCTGAAAGCTGAATAAATAAGCTTTCCGTTGATGTATAGTTTGTTAGGAAAAGGACAATATTTGCCTGAGATACAACTATTTTAAAATTTGGAATCTGATGGTGCAAAACAATCAAAATACTGAGAAAATTGCCTTTAAAGTGAATGAATGAACGAACTTCACAGCATTGCATATTACTAATCAAAAATTAAGTTTTGATATATTTACAGTTGGAAATTTACAAAATATCTTCATGGAACATGATCTTTACTTATTATCCTAATGATTTTTGGCATAAAAGAAAAATCGACCAGTTTGACCCATCCAATGTATCTTTGGCTGTTGCTACAAATATACTTGCGCAACATAAGACTGGTTTTGTGGTCCAGGGTCACATATGTGTTTTTCAGGGCCGATACCAATTATTACAGATCAAGCAGACCAATAACCAATATTTTAAACCAATATATATGTCTGGTGTAAAAATGAAAACAAATGTCAAAAATAAGAACAACAAGGATACTAACAAACAATTCTTCTAATGCTTTTAAATTATTTTATTGGCAAATCGGTTTTGAAAATGACCAATACTGATAACCATAAAAATGCTTAATATCGATGTTGATAATCAGTCGACCCCTAGTAGGAGTCAACCAATATGTGTTTTTCAGGGCCGATACAGATTATTACAGATCAAGACTGATAACCGATATTTTGAACCGATTTATGTCTGGTGTTAAAATGAAAACGAATTTCTAAATTAAGAACAACAAGGGTTCTGACAAAAAATTCTTTTAATGCTTTTAAATTATTTTATCAGCAAATCAGTTTTGAAAATGGCCGATACCAATAACCATAAAAATGCTTATTATCAGTGCTGATAATTGGCCAGACCAATTATCGGTCGAATCAAACAGTTAATCCATAAGTCTTTTTAACGATTTATTAAATTATTATTTCATAAGTGTGACTAAACTCGTTGTGCTGCAAGTTTTGATTTGATTCACATGCTCTCAATTCCATTTACAAATCAATTTGAGTAGATTCTGATTCAGATCTTTGCATATTTCAGTTTTTATAAAATTAACAACTGGGCTAAAACTATGCAGTTCAATTAATTTTATCAGAAACTGCTCAGCAGAGTATGTGAGTGGAGTGGAGCGACAACAATTTCCCCTCCACGCTCCGTACATTTTATAACCTCTCCGCTCCAGCTCCGCTCCGAGTTCATCGTTTCCCGCTCCCGCTCCCGCTCCACTCCTCGCTCACTGATACCAGAAACACTGCTCCGCCTTCGCTCCGCGTCTAAACTATATCAGTATGTTTGAAATACCACAGTTCTGTTCACAACGTATAGTAAAAGAAGTACAAGAAGAAAATAACAGAAATAAAATGAAAGTATAGTTTTACAGTGGCTTATCGGAACACAAGTGCGCAAGCTTTTTTCCTCATGCCAAGCTAACATGGTTGCCAGTCAGCATTAAAAGGTATAATTGCTGCTTTTTGCAGTGCAAATGTTTGTGATAAAATAATAATAATAATAATAATACATTTTGTCAGTTATTTTACATACAGATCGCTGCGTTTCTTATAGATTTCTTCTCATTCGAAATCGGATATACAGATGAAGTAGCACAGTAAGTTTACATTTGTTTGAATGCATTATTGAGAGAGCGATTGCGTGTCAATAGGTGTTGTACTTGTTTAAATCACGCTTTCACTTGAAAATATTCAGTATCTTGAAAGAACAAACTAATTCACTGAAAACTATAACTTTCCATTGCCGTCATCCTAGTTTTCACATTCTTTCTGAATTTGAGTGATCCATCTCTATCAAGCTAGCTAAATAGGCTATGTTTAACACATGAATTCTTGCTATATATGCAGTTATATTATGGGTCGTTGTCATGAATTGTACTCGTGATGGAGTGGTAGTGGAGTGTTCTTGGAGCGAGTAAAAACCACAACGCTCCGACTTTTAAAATGTCCGCTCCTCACTCCATTAAAAATCACACCGCTCCACTCCGCGCTCCGCTCCCACTCCACTCCGCTCACATACTCTGCTGCTTAGCAAACTAAGGTAACTTTTAAATTGCATTTTTTGTGATTCTGTTAATCTGATTGTTTCTGATTCATTTTGATTTTATTCTGATTCTTTTGTGCATAATTCAGTTAATAATGAATTTTCAGTCCATTTTGCTCACATAGGAAAGAAATTCTCTTTTTTAAATGAATCAAAGAACTTCAACTTTGAACTAACTATTATTAGTTTCAAAAATGAACAACAGGGCCCAAACTATGCATTTAATTGCTGTTTAACAGATAAAGTCAAAAACTGCTCATTGAACCAAATGAAGTGAACTAAATCGTATTTCTGATACTATACATTAAATAAAATGTATTTCATCAAAATGCTCCATCACTGTAAGTAATTATAATTGGATGTTAATTCAGTAAATTAAGTTAATTCTGATTCATTCATTGATTAATTCAGTGAAGGATCCATCAGAAGGATTCAAACGGTTAATCCATTAGTATTTTGGAATGAGTCATTAAATCATTTGTTCATAAGTGTGACTAAACTGGTTGTGCTGTAAGTTTTGATTTGATTCACACACTCTTAATTCCATTTACGATTCAATTTGATTAGATTCTAAGTTAGATCTTTGCATGTTTTTTTTATTTTATTAATTTTTATTTAATTTATTTTAACAGAAACTGCTCCGTAAACTAAGGTAACTTTTAAATTGCCTTTTAAATGATTTTTTTATGTATTTTATTAAAATATTCCATCACTCAGAGTAATGATAACTTGATGTTCATTTAGTAAGCATTCTGATTGATTCAGCTAGTTTGATCATTAAAGGATCCCTCAGAATAATTCAAACCGTAACTTCTGAGTTTTTAAAAGATTCATTCAATCATTTATTTGACTACATTTGCACCATATGCTCTGATTCAAAAGAGTTGGTTTCTAAGAGTCATTTGCTCATTAGTTGGAAATGAATTAATTGCATTGTGATTAATTGTAATGAATCTTGCAGCGAAATTAAGTTCAGACTGTGTAATGAACATTGATACTAGCTTGTCTGTACGATATGCAATATAAATATCTGCTCATGTATTTTGTTCTGTTTCCGTTTTGAACGTAGTAGTATAAATACCTTGAGTTTGCTTTGAATAAGCAGCCCACAAGTTCACTCTTTCATCAAGCCATGACAGAATTCAACATTAGCACAATGGCTTGCTTGAGAAGTGTCAGAATGTGACACAGTTGATAATGTAAAACGCCCAGTCAACCCTGTCAATTGCGACCAAAGCCCTAAGACTGACATGAAAGAAGGTTGATGTCGCACAGTCTGCTTTGGCTTCTACCCAAGATCTCACCGGGCTCATATTGTACAGTCTGACAAGCAACAAATGCAAAGGACAGGAAAAAAAGTCACACAGTGTGCACTTGGCTTTAGACAAGACCGAGTCTATTAAAGGCTTTTTTTATTTTAAAAATGAAATGCACAGCGGTGCCTCATTATAAGGCATCATTCACTGTAACAGCATGGTGTCACACAGTAAGCTTCACAGTAGCCACATAGAGTAAATCACTGTGAATTCCCACCAGATGCAGTTGTACTAATCAGATGTGAAAACACTGTACCAGATGTTGCCTTTGGTCACCCCGTATGAGCTCCTCAGAGAAGATTCCTCTGTTGATTTTTGGAGAACAAAGAACGGCATCAAATGCGAAAAATGCCACAAACCGTGCGGCCTCTTTCAGAGCCGAATCCACTGTGATTGCTGTATGCCGAGTGACGGTTAAAAACCCCTTCGCTTGGATTTTATCCTCCAATGCTCTCATTAAATGATACATGTAGACGTTCTGCATCTATCTATCTATCGTTCGATTGTTTGATCATTCTGTCTAGTGTTCTACCCATCTATCTATCTATCTATCTATCTATTGATAGTTCTATCTATCTATCGATAGTTCTATGTAGTGTTCTATCCATCCATCTATCTATCGTTCTATCTATCTGTCTATCTATCTATCTATCGCTCTGTCCATCTATCCATCCATCCATCGTTCTATCTAGTGTTCTATCCATCGCTCTATCCATCTATCGATAGTTCTATCTAGTGTTCCATCCATCCATCCATCTATCGCTTCTGTCCATCCATCCATCGTTCTATCTAGTGTTCTATCCATTGCTCTATCCATCTATCGATAGTTCTATCTAGTGTTCTATCCATCCATCCATCCATCCATCCATTCATCTATCTATCCATCTATTGATAGTTCTATCTAGTGTTCCATCCATCCATCCATCTATCTATCTACTCTGTCATCCATCCATCCATCGTTTTATCTAGTGTTCTATCCATCCATCATCCATCCATCTATCTATCTATCTATCTGTCGATGGTTCTATGTAGTGTTCTATCTATCTATCTATCTATCTATCTATCTATCTATCTATCGCTCTGTCCATCCATCTATCGTTCTATCTAGTGTTCTATCCATCGCTCTATCCATCCATTCAATCCATCCATCCATCCATCCATCCATCCATCCATCATCTATCTATCTATCTATCTATCTATCTATCTATCTATCTATCCATCCATCCATCCATCCATCTAGTGTTCTATCCATTGCTCTATCCATCTATCGATAGTTCATCCAGTGTTCTATCCATCACTCTATCCATCCATTCAACCATCCATCCATCTATGTATCCATCCATCCATCCATCCATCCATCCATCCATCTATCTATCTATCTATCTATCTATCTATCTATCTATCTATCTATCTATCTATCTATCTATCTATCTATCGCTCTGTCCATCCATCCATTGTTCTATCTAGTGTTCTATCCATGGCTCTATCCATCTATCGATGGTTCTATCAGTGTTCTATCCATCCCTCTATCCATCCATCCATCCATTCATCTATCTATCCATCTATTGATAGTTCTATCTAGTGTTCCATCCATCATCCATCTATCTATCGGCTCTGTCATCCATCCATCCATCGTTTTATCTAGTGTTCTATCCATCCATCATCCATCCATCCATCTATCTATCTATCTATCTATCTATCTGTCGATGGTTCTGTGTAGTGTTCTATCTATCTATCTATCTATCTATCTATCTATCTATCTATCTATCTATCTATCGCTCTGTCCATCCATCTATCGTTCTATCTAGTGTTCTATCCATCGGCTCTATCCATCCATTCAACCATCCATCCATCTATGTATCCATCTATCTATCTATCTATCTATCTATCTATCTATCTATCTATCGCTCTGTCCATGTATCCATTGTTCTATCTAGTGTTCTATCCATCGCTCTATCCATCTATCGATAGTTCTATCCAGTGTTCTATCCATCACTCTATCCATCATCCATCTATCGTTCTATGTATCTATCTATCATCTATCGTTCTATGTATGTATGTATGTATCTATCTATCTATATATCTATCATTCAATAGTTTGATCATTGTCTAGTGTTCTACCCATCTATCTATCTATCTATCTATCTATCTATCTATCTATCGATCTATCGATCTGTCTATCGTTCGACAGTTTGATCATTCTGTCTAGTGTTCTATCTATCCATCCATCCATCTACCTATATCTATCTATCTATCTATCTATCTGTTGTTCTTTTCATCTAATCAAAATAGTAATATTTGCTTTTTGACTGACCTAAGTATACAATATATCCAAATATATAATTCTCCCCTACATTTTTTCTTTTTTAGTTGCATATCTTTTTTCAATCACATTATGAAAGGAGGTTGTGAAGTGTGTTGATGATATCTCTTTGTATAAAGTGTATTGTTTCACATTCTGTATTGCACAGCATGCAGTATGCTAAAACTCCATTTCAAACACGCCTGTGTTTCTTTGTTTATATTGACATTGAGCGGCCCCCTTTGGGCTGGACGTCCAACACAACCAAGCAGACCACCAAGCTCATCTCGCCCCCCAGTCCCCTACCCTAAACCTTTATACACTGCTGTTTGTGAAGTGGCGTCGTGTTTGTTGTTTCATTGCATCGGTGGGCTTTGCCCAGTCTGTGTTTGTTGTTTGTCCTGTTTATTTTCATCTCATCTCTTTTTGCACGCTCTTTCCTCCTACCTGCCTCTTCCCTCCTCTGCCCTCCTCATGAGCCCAGACAGCCCAGCGTGCTCAGAGCCGCTACCCCTCCCGCATACATCTGAGCTGCCTCTGCGCTCCTGCTGCTCCTGCTCTTTCATGTCCGCTCTCATAGCCCACATTAATATCACAGTCTACCGTCATGCTGCAGTCATACATGTGCGAGAATGTCACTTTGCTTAAACACGCTGAGATGAAAGCCCCGCAAATCAATTCAGTACAGGAAGCTCGTGCTTTGAGTGGGGGAAATAATGGGCGAATGAACTGCCATCAGGGGCTGATGAGAAGACGCGATGTGCGATCGTGCCACAGTGCGTTCGCAGGGGGGAAAACGAGCCACCTCGAGTGCATGTGCACGACCGTGTTTTGAAATACTTCAAGTTTGTGTACAGGGAAGATAAGCGATTATCACATGTCTTGTAATTTCCCTTCATGCATAATGGCGAGCTGTAGGAGGCCACGTTTAAAATCACAGGCTTCAGTGAGTTTTAGGCCTTTCATTATCATCTGCATATATACATGAGTGAAAAATAAAAAGTCTGTGGTAGTGAAAATTCTGAATTTAAGAACTGGATGAATGACAGAAAGATTAATTTAATTTAAATTCCCAACACACAACAGAGTAATTTCATTATTTTCTGTTGTGTTAATATGTGACAAAACAATATATCATTATGAATGTTCGTAATTATATTATTATGTTACAATATAATATAATATAATAATATAATGTGTTTGTATGCATATATAGAGAGATACGGTACATAGAAAAATAGATATGCATATTGCTACAGTTTACAGTGGGCCATGAACTAAAGACAAAGAGAAAATCACTCACTGCTCTTGTCTAAATAACTTTTGTAGCTTAAATAAGAATCCATGCATAATAAATTCATAGAGTTAAGACTCAGCAGCATTTTATTTTTTTACTTTTTATTACTAAACTGGTGTTAAAATGATTACACTAATGTTAAAATGACATTTTTATGTAATGCTAGAGTAAAAAAAAACTACCGGTCACTTTCAGAAGTTGCTGTGGGGGTGCTTTCTGAAACATGTATGCTAATTATATTAGATTCAGAATCAGAATGAGATTATTCGCCAAGTGTGCACACTTGATACATTAATACATATACTGTAAATAACCATTTATATATGACATAAGATAGTTATAGAAGTTCACAGAATTGACTCAGTAACAACTGAGTAAAACTGTTTCATCTGAGCATGTGGCACTTTAAGCATTATCATATCGCATATCGAATAATGCATTATTTAATGAGTTATTGCATTTTTCTTCAACACCGCACAGCCCTGATAGCTAGATAGAATGATATTTATGGTACATAGATAGATAGATAGATAGATAGATAGATAGATAGATAGATAGATAGATAGAACGATAGAACGATACGATAGAGCGATAGAGATAGATAGATAGATAGATAGATGGATATGATAGAAAGATAGATAGACGACTGACAGATGGATAGATAGATAGACATAGATGGAGCTAGATGGACATAGATAAGATAGATAGACAGATAGATAGATAGATGATGGATGATAGGCGATAGATAGAATGATATAGATGGATAGATAGATAGACAGATATGGATGGAAGATAGAGATGATAGATAGATAGACAGATAGATAGATAGATAGATGATAGATAGATAGATAGATGGATGGATGATAGAGCGATAGATAGAATGATAGATGATAGATAGATGGATGGATGGATGATGATGGATGGATGAAAGCGATAGACAGATAGATAGATAGATATATAGATAGAACAATAGATGAACAGACAGACAGACAGACAGATAGATAGATAGATAGATAGATAGATAGATAGATAGATAGATAGATAGATGTATGATATAGATAGATGGATGGATGATAGAAGCGATAGATACAACGATAGACGATAGATAGATGATAGACAGATGGAAGATAGATGGATGATAGATATAGATAGATGGATGATGATGATAGAAGATAGATAGAGAGCGATAGAACGATAGATAGATGGATAGATAGATGAATAGACAGATAGATAGATAGATGGATAGATAGACGATAGATAGATAGAACGATAGAAGATAGAACGATAGAAGATAGATAGATAGATAGATAGATAGATAGATAGATAGATAGATAGATAGATAGATAGATAGATGGATGATATATAGAAGACAGACAGACAGACGATAGAAATAGATAGATAGATAGATAGATAGATAGATAGATAGATAGATAGATAGATAGATAGAACAATAGATAGATAGATAGATAGATAGATAGATAATAATAAATAATAATACATTTTATTTAAAGGCGCCTTTCATGGCACTCAAGGACACCTTACAATCAGAAATAAAACAATTACATTAATTAAAAAAACAAACAAACAAAAACAATGCAACAGACAAGATAAAATCACATAAAAGCCTACCTAAACAAACATGTTTTTAGACGAGATTTAAAAACTGGAAGACTTGAACTGTTGCGAACCTTAGCAGGAAGTGCGTTCCATAAAAAAAAAAAAAAAAGATAGATAGATAGATAGATAGATAGATGATAAAATTATGATTAATAGTTTTTTTTAAAAAATACATATATTTATATAAAATATTTAAAATGCACACACACAGAGACACACACATACATATAAAGTAAACACATTATTCATTGAATATATATAAACATGAGCGTTTTCAGTTTGATTACGCTGTCATTCTAGCACAGTAATGTTTTGTGTGCGAGTAGCACACTATTCATTGAAGTCTCTGCATACTTGATTTTAATTGAGGTTTCTGTACCAGTGTCAAACAGCACACCCTCCTTTTGGTTTTGTCACTGGTACGTGAGACATTTAGCCTTTCATTCTCGCAGTTTATGCTTTCGCACCCCAAGTGCACTTTTCTCTTTTTTGATAAGTGTTTTATTTTCAATCCCTAACTGTGTAGCCTAGCAACAGGCAGCAGGCAACAGTTCAAGGCCTAAATATGGTTTTCTATGGAGGAGGAGCAAATGCCACGGTGAAGTACACTTAGTAATTTAAACATCTCGGGAACCAAACATCTTTTGCAGTACCTGCCTCTACAATTTGTTTATTTCATTTCGCAGAAAGCCCCAGGGCTCAGCGAGCGCACGATTCCGACAGGCTTTTGTCCTGTGTTTAATACTCACACAAAGTTGGATTTTTTTTTTCTTTTTTTGCCCCAGAGAGACCAATCACCTGTGCTCTGAGGACATCGGCTTCAACCAGACAGACAGATCAAATCCCCGGTGCTTTTACAAAACCCAATTCTGGGACCTCACCTCACAGCTTCTGCTTCGGCTGTCTATTTCTAGTTCGAGCAGATTTCCTGCAGATAGGGATTTAGATCCCTCAGGTGAGGCGGAAGCTAATTTCTAGACAGGAAAGGTGTGATTTTGAGATACACTGATGATGGATAATGGTGAACCTTCGGTTAAGATAAACAGTCTCTCTTTTTCCTCGGGAAGTTGCCGTGTGATCCTTTCCTAGTTATGTTTTCTTTTTATAACAGTCCAGATTGTGAGTCGCTACTGACACATGGATCTGATTAGCAACATTTTCTATGCCAATTCAGTTGATTCACAGTTTTTTTTCCTCGCTGTTCAGTTGAGGTTGGCCTGCAGGTAGCTGTGTCTGGTAGCAGATGTTTGGGTGTCATGCATTTAATTTAGCATTTCAGGCAATTAAAGTGCAGAAGATTGTACTGGATCTCCAAAGTTTATCAAGATAGCGCATTACATATACAGTCTTTACACAGCAGACTGTTTTAATGTATTCGGTGCGTCTTAAAAGCCTCCAGGGTTCGTTTCCGCTCAGAAAGCTAACGTGTGTCGTGGGATTTCTGAGTACAGTTCTCTTGGGAGAAATTAAGATATCATCCATATGTAGTATTAGTAAAGGGATTTGCTAAAACATATTTAAGGCTTATTCGTAAAGTGTTTCATTTACAGTCTGGTAAATGAAGTGAAGTTATTTTAGTTATGAGAAATATTTTCTGATATTAATCTTTAACCCTATTCAGACAGGACTACTTTTTCCTTAAGACTCTAATACCACTGTTATTTTAGGATTATTTATATATTGTTTTAATGAATAATTTTAATTATTTTATTTTTTGTTTTGTATATGATTTTGTTAAAGGAGAAGCCCACTTACAGAACAAACATTTACAGATAATGTACTCGTCCCCTTGTCATCCAAGATGTTGGTATCTTTCTTTCTTTAGTCGTAAAGAAATTATGTTTTTTGAGGAAAACATTTCAGGATTTTTCTCCATATAATGGACTGATATGGTGCCCCGATTTTGAACTTCCAAAATGCAGTTTAAATGCAGCTTCAAAAGATCCCAGCTGAGAAAAAAGGGTCTTGTCTATATTAAAAAAATACAATTTAAATACTTTTTAATCTCAAACGCTCGTCTTGTCTTGCTCTGCCTGAACTCTGTGTATTCTGGTTCAAGACAGTTAGGGTATGTCGAAAAACTCCAATCGTCTTTTCTCCCTCAACTTTAAAAATAATTTCAAAATCATCCTACATCGCTGCAGAAGTACCGACCCAGTCTTTGGAAAGTGAACATGCAAAGAAGATCAAACACCCTTAACAAAAAAGGTAAAACAGCGACATATTGTATCATTTTTAATGAAAATAACCAATTGTTTTGCTAGATAAGACCCTTCTTCCTCGGCTGGGATTGTTTACAACCGCATATGGGATCGTTTGAAGCTGCATTTAAACTGCATTTTGGAAGTTCAAATTTGGGGCACCATAGAAGTCCACTACATGGAGAAAAATGCTGAAATGTTTTCCTCAAAAAACAATTTCTTTACAACTGAAGAAAGAAAGACAATAACATTTTGTATGACAAGAGGGTGTGTACATTGGGCCTCATTCATGAAACTTGCATAAATATATGAGTAAATTCTGAGTAATTTGTTAATGAATTCCAATCATTCGTAAATAGGGCGCTCGTGCACGCTCATTCACAATTAGCATTATCCCCACCTATGAATTACAGCTACGCAAATTGCGTGTCCAGGAACGCAGTGGAATATTCTGGTCTACTTTCGCAAGTTTGACTCCAGTATATTGCATAAATGCAAAAAAGACTAATAGGCTATATGCCTAACAAACATGTCCAAGGAGTTTTTAGCCAGTTGAGAAAATGTCAGGTGCTCTTCTTAAAATGACCAGCTGGTGGCACTTGAAAACACCTTGGTGACAGCGTTTTTCCAGCTGAGACGCTTTAGTTGCTATGATTTGTAATAGGCTATGCACGGTGGCAACGTATTACTAGTATCTTATTTTAAAGAATTTTACTTCATATAAAAAAGCAGTAACCAGTAATATTTACTTCTTCTTTGTTGTAGGCAGTCGTTGTACAAGTGGGATGGTTGGTTGGTATTTGTCCTGTCCGTCCTCTATTTACTGCTGGGTAAATAGTGACAGTGACGAGCGCTGTGTTTTATAGTTATTAACAAGCTAACAAGAAAAAACATTGTGACATGGTGACAGGTGTACAGCATTTTGTTCTAACATTTTGAAAATACGAACATTTTAATGAATTTGAAAATTTATGTCAGAGCGGCTTAACAAACGATTTTCACAAAAATTCATTCTGCTCCTGTTTCATGAATGAGGCCCATTATCTGTAAATTTTGTTCCGGAAGTGGACTTCTCCCTTATTTTGATATATATACAGTGTATATATATATATATATATATATATATATATATACACACTGCCCTCCAAAAGTTTGGAAATGCCCTAGAAAAGTGGGGTTTTGGACAATATTTGCATAAATCCGTTTTAATTTGTGATAACTTTGCGCTGATAAGGGACAACACAAACTACGAAAACATGTTTTATTACATAAACAGTTTATACATAGAAAAAACTTAAATTTTTGATTCATCAAAATATCCACCATTAGCAGCTATTACAGCTCTGCATAATCTGCGCCTAAATTCATTGTATTTTAAACTTAATTGGTAATCAGTTGTTGAAGCTATTAAGGTGTGCTGACCCAAAAATCTTTTAAAAACCTGGGCCAAGTTTAAACCAGTAACCAGGCATCACAGCTGGCAAAGTTGTCTGAATTTGACATGTATATATTGCCTTTATTATGTAATGTAAAAAGAAATTTATTATTGCAGGTCTTCAATGATAATGTCAAGTTATTTTAATGTATTTGCATCAAAAAATTATGAGGATTTATGCTGATATCATCCAAAACCACACTTTTCCAGGGGTGTTTCCAAACTTTTGGAGGGCAGTGTATGTATATATATATATATATATATATATGTGTGTGTGTGTGTGTGTGTGTGTGTGTATATATTTCCAGTTTAAAAGTTATTTTAAATAAATAATAAATATATATATATTTATTTTAAATATATTTCCAGTTTAAAAGTAACAGTTTTAGTACGTCAGCTTATTTCTTATTTCAGTTAAAAATTCTGTTTTGAATGAGAAATTTCTAATTTATTTTATTTCAGGTTTATTTCAATTACTAAACCAGTTCTTGATAGTATTGGTTTTAGCTAACTGTAACCACACTGGTTAACATGTTTCACAGACTTACTTCACGATTTTAAACCTGTCCAAATCAAGCAAGTGAGTATTTTTCTCACAAAATGGTAGAAATAGCAGAGCAAATTGCTCATAAGAAATCTAATCCCATCCAGATAGGAATGTCTTATGCAGGTTTATTATTTTTTCACATTGTTTTTCCTTATTCATTTTGACCTTCGTTGAAAACTATAAGCTAAATTTCTCCCTGTGCTGCCTAGTGCACCTTCATTACGAATTTATACCTTCTTGCCAACTTTCAGGGTAAAATAACAGTTGGTGGTTCAAGCACTGCTGGCATCCCATCCGATTTCAAAAGAGAATGAAATCCTGAAGAGAGTCCAATCACAAAAACTGAGTAGCAGTGTCATGTCAGGTATGCTCCTCAATTTCATGATTTCCTTTCCTTTACTGCTATACATTATAGTTAAAATGCACATGAAAATAGTCACTCAAAATTACAATTCAGTACATCACATATGTCCTCTGTTAATAATTAAAATGTACTTTTGTTTAAATAATAGTATAGTGTAAACATTGTGCTTAAAATAGCAAAAAAAGTCATGGATGTTGAGCCATGGTGCTCATGTGGAAGACATGCTAAAAGAAGACCAATTGCAAGTTATCCTACATAAGAGGGTTGGTTAATAGCACAACTAGTCATTTTAGACACGGCCGAGTACCTTCTGTCGATGTGGTTTAACTGAAGTGCTTTCGGCTTCGTCATAGCACAGTTTGGCGTTTTCTCAGGTGATTAATTTTCAGTGAAACTTGTTCCGCCGTTACAAACAGGTTGCGACCATTTGAGCTCCCATTTAGCAGCGCGGTTTTAATTACGCCTGTCTGCCGAGGGGGAGCGGCAAGCCGAGCGGCTGAGGCCGCGACCGTCTGCGAGCCACTCAAACATGGAGCACATATGCTGCACGAGAGCAAATGAGTGCTGGGTGCAAATGGAGGGAAGATGAGTAATTCATGGCACGGAGTCAAGTCAGTGCACCCGGATTGTAATTTAGTCCCGTTTGGCAGTGTTCACCTGAGTGCCAGCACAGCTTACAGCCCCCATCATCTCCCATGAGATGTCATCATGACTCAAGAGCGTGCGGAGCCGCTTCGCATTCCTCTCGTATACTTCTTATTTGTTTATGTGTTCATTTAGGTCTTTGCTCTCTGTCAAGAGTAATTCTGCCGTCTGGTGAAATACGGTGCGGTTTTAGGCATTAGAAGTGCGGTAGCGAAGGAGGAGAACGTAGTTTGATGGAGTTGCCTGTTACAAAGAAATGACTTCTAAATTGTCAAGAAAGAAGAGGAGATGAGGAGATTTTGGTTGGTGTTTACCTCACCAATTTCGTTGTGAATTATATTGTTGCGTTAATGCCGTATTGTTTGTTGTAGGTCACCTTGGCGAGAAAGCATCTGCTCAGAACAATAAACTCATGTAAATGTTGCGTTTTGGATGGATGCTGGTGTCCTCGGCAGGGTTCTTAAAGTCAACGTGAAACCTCTGGTGTTCAGGATGCCTATTTAAAATGCACTTCCAAAAGCTAAATAAATAAATAAATACATATGCATTAGCTATTAACACAAGATTCATTTGTCAGTGCAAGAACACAGGGGAGTTCTAGATTTTAATGATATATTTATTATATATCCATTTAAATGTCAGTTTTATGTGAAAATGGCTTTTGCAAAGTGAGCCAAGTTTTATAATAAATAATATTTTTTTTTTTTTTTATGAGGGCATGGATAGGATGACTTTTTTCCTCATGGAACGCAAACAGAGTTATTATGAAAATGTCAAATCTGTTTTTGTTTTTCCATACAATGAAAATGTTCAGTGGGTACTTTGCTTGGTTTATTCCATATATTATACACACACACACACATATATATATATATATATATATATATATATATCTGGGCTCTACGCTTACTTTTCTTTTTTAGGAGCACTTGTACTCCTAACCTTAAAAATTGAGGAACGCAGTCAAAAAGTTCAGGAGCACATTCTAATCAATAATCAGAAAAGAAAAAGTAGAATAAGTCATCTAAAAACAGATTACCAATCAACTGAATCAGTATTAACAAAATTAATTTGTACTAAAGAAGTGGCACAGAAGAACACAAAAGTAGCTTGTGTATTTTCAGATATTTCATGAGGCTCAGAGGTGGCATGAGTGCAATTAAATTTATAAATTCATGTGGAGAATAATGTTTTAAATAAAATTTTGAATATAGAAATATTAAATGATTTAAATAACTGAAAAGATACTTTACAAATGAAACAAAAACTGCTAGTAGGTCGCGGCAGGTCACTGATTTTTAATCACTGAATCATTCATTCATTTGATTCGTTCGAACGAACGAACGTCTGATTCATTCACGAATGAAGCAAGTGAATTACTTATGAATCGTAAATTGAATCATTGACTCGATTTGTTTAAAAACGCACATTCATTTATAAACAAAACACCGTTTGAATGGATAATAACTTACAAAGCAGGGATGTAAGTTAGACAAGAATATCTCCGATTGAGCGACTGAGGTGTTGTGTTGCTGGATGTAATAATGAACGTAGTGGTCGTCATTTACTCCCGACATCTGAGCCGCTGAAGATGCAGTAGATTACATTTGTTTGAAGGGAATCGCCTCCCGATCTACACATATCCGTCTATGTTCGCGCAAATCATTCATGATCCAGCTTCACTTACAGCAGAAGTGAGTATAAGGGTTTTTTTATGAATCTTTGCAATCACCTTTCCTAATAGTGTGCTAGTTAGCAAGTTTAGCGGCTAAACGCGGCTAAAGTAAACAGGCTCGTCACTCCACAGAGAGAAGAGAGGGGCGGGGCGAGCAGAGCTCATTTGCATTTAAAGCAGCCACGACCAGAATGAGATGATTTTTGCAGAGCTTATTTTGGCAAGGTAAAAAGGGTGTTGTTTTACACAACCATTGAGAATTTTTAACCAAAGTATATTATAGACTTTTCATTAAGACCCTGAAGAATCATATCAACTTGTGGAAAACGGGCAACCGATTTATTCTAAAATTAACTTACTTAAAACACCAACAGATCATGTTTTCATGCCATTTAAAGTCTTATTTTGATGCAAGTGGTTATATCTAAGTATTCATTCTCACCAAACTCACTCCACGCTTTAGGGGTTCTGTTAAAACTCAATGGGCTCTGGGGAGGCAAGAACGACGCGGACTCTCACTGTAACTCTGGTCAACCAGCTTCAGAACAAAAGTATGCTGGTCTGCCAACTAGACCAAATCCAAAGCAGTCTGGACCACATGAAGTCCTGCTAATGTTTTCAGCAAAATTTAGTTTAAATTTACTCTGCAGTGTAGATAGCACAGTGCTTCTGCACACTATGCGAGTGAGCAAAGAGAGATTTCGTCAGTTATTGGTGAAGTTTTTTCTTGTTGTTGAAGAGGTTCCTGCAGAAGTGTCTATAGCCTCCAGAGGGAATGCAACTGCAGAGAATCAATGGAGGATGAATGTACTCATCGCTCTCCTGTGACAATGTCAGTGTCAATGTTTAGTTCCCTTTCTATCACTCTACTGTCAGAATTCTGCCATAATAAAACACTACTCACACGGCACATCAATGAAAAATGACATTTTATTTTACGACACAGACCACCGCAGTCTGCAGCTGGGATGAATCAACCGTTATCTGAAATCAAACCAAAACTGACAGAATTGTTTCAAACATTAGCCGATGTGAGATTAACCATTTTTTTCCCTCTCCATTGTGAATGTGAGAAGAGGAGCGCTGAACTCTTCGCTGTGTGCCATTGTCTTGCTTTGTTTGAGAGGTAATTGTGTGTTAATGAGATGAACCCATGAGAGAGATTTCAAAAGCAAATTGAGTTGAGCAGGTGTTTGTTGTCTTGCATGTGCTTCAGTGTTTTAGATAATTAGAATTGCATTGTATTCCAAAATATTCACCCATTCAGTTTTGTCTTTTTAATTTAGCTCAATTGCAAACCGTAAACTAATCTTTTCAGCATAATGACAAGCAAATAACGTACACTTGTGTTCATGAGCGCTGCTGTGGATCAGTTCTATGTTTCCCTGCATTAACAACAGTGTTGGAGAAGCCACTTTCAAATTACAGCTTGTCAAACTACAAACTACTCATAAATTCAAGTAGTTCAACCAAAGTCAAGCTACTCTTTTGCAATGGTAGCAACTACACAACAAGTTGGCAAAAAAAGTAGCTAACCATAGAGTTAATATATGTTTTAAATGAGCGTTTTCAGATTACATCACTATTTCATTCTAACTATTATTTAAATTAAAATGTAAACTATATACATTAATAATTTAAATTATGGTAATTGTAACAAACACTAACTAATAAAACTCAAACAGAGCCACATTTATAGTACACAAATATTTATGATCAGCAGCTTTTAACAGTCTTTACATTATTTTAAAAAGATGTAGTTTGTCTCTGTAAATTGTGTTTTTAATGTTAATTTACATGGACTGTCAGAATGTTTGTTTACATGGATGAATCAAACTTTCTAGCACTGTTTATGAGAGCATTTAGGTTGAATCGATTCATTGGAATCAACCGGAATTTATAGCACTACATAGGAGCGCTTAGGAAGAATTGATTCATTATTAATTGGTTCATTAGAATGAATCAGACTTTTAAGCACCATGTCTGACAGAGTTTAAGAATAATTGATTCACTGGAATAACTTTATGCATTAGAATGAATGAGAATTTTCAGCACTCTGAATGAGAGAGTTTAAAATAGACTGATTCATTAGGTGGAACTGATTCATTAGAATCAACCAGAACTTATAGCACTACATATGAGAGAACATGGGATGAATGAATTCATTGGGATGACCTGGTTCATTAGAACGAATCAGACTTTCCAGCACGCCGAATTAGAGTTTAAGATAAAAAGATTCAGATGACGTGATTCATTGGAATCAACCAGAATTTATAGCACTACATATAAGAGATTGGAATGAATTGATTCATTAGGTTAATTAGAATGAATTAGACTTTTCAGCACTATATATGACAGCGTTTAGGATGAATCGATTCACTGGGATGACTTTATGCATTGAATGAATGAGAATTTTCAGCACTCTGAATGAGAGAGTTTAAAATGGACTGATTCATGATTTATTAGAATCAACCATAACTTATAGCACTATTGTCACGCTTCAGGCAGGAACAGACGAACAACGACGTAGAAACGAACAGTCTTTAATAATCCACAAGGAAACACAGGGAGGTAACGTTAACGTCCGACAGAGCAAGAGGGAAAACACACGCTATATATACACAGACTGATTACAAACACAGGTGCAGACAATGAGGGAGAAACCAAAACACACAGAGCTGCAGGGGGAAATGATGGTAGAAACCAACTAAAGAGTCCAGGGGTATGACAACTATATGTGAGAGAATATAGGATGAATCAATTCATTGGGATGACTTCATTAATTAGAATGAATCAGATTTTCCAGCACTGTGTATGAGAGAGTTTAGAATGGGTCGATTCATTGGGATGACTATATTCTTAATGATTTGGACTTTGGAACATTACATACGGACCACTGGAACCATATAGGATTAATTGATTCACTAAAAACTAATCAAACTTGCATATTAGAGAGAGATTTTTGAGTAGTTTTGGATGCATTTCAATTGGCCAGGCTGATAAATTTAACATTTACAGCACTACATATGAGAGTCTGGGATGAATTGATTCATTAGGATAAATTGGTTCATTAGAATGAATCAGACTTTCCTGCACTCCAAATTTAAGAAGAACTGATTCATTAGGATGATGTAATTCATTAGAATCAACCAGAATTTACAGCATACAAGACACTTTGGGCTGAACTGACGCATTAGAAAGAATCAGACTTTCCAGCACTGTGTATAAGAGAGTTTAGAATGAATCGATTCATTGGAATGACTATTTTCATTAGAATGAATCAGAATTTTCAGTAGTGAGTTTAACATGAATCAGTTCAATAAAATGAATCGGTTCTTTAGGATGACTTGATTTATTATAATGATTTGGACTTTGTAACATTACATATGGACCATAGGAACCATAAAGGATGAATTGATTCACTAAAAATAAATTAAACTTACACATTAGAAAGAGAGATTTTTGAGTGGTTTTGGACTTATTCATTACCAGTGTTGGGGAAAGTTACTTTTAAAAGTAATGCATTACAATATTGAGTTACTCCCCAAAAAAGTAACTTACTTTTTACGGAAAGCAATGCATTACTTCACTTTTGCGTTACTTTCTAAATCTGGGCAGGGCTTGCTTGTTTGTTTTTTTAAATAAAAAGTTCTATTTTTGGCAAATGTAAAAGCCTTTCACACCAAAAAGCCTCAGGCTTTGAGAAAAGTACATTCACATCTGTACAGTAGACCACAGAAGAAAAATATAAACTCTTCAGCAATAAAAAAAGGAAAAAAAAAAATGTTAGATTATCTTGAGTATTTTTTGCTTAGTATGGTTGAATTGGATCATCGAAGGTCGGCAGCAAAGACACCGGTTGATAAAATGGTAGTAAATGCATAACGGATATCTGTATTATTTAACACTTAATTATTGCAGGTTTGCCTCATATTCTGAGTTGAATTACACTTTTTTTCATTCATTTTGAAGAATACTGAATCTGTTTTTTGTGAGTGAGATGAATTAATGCATGTTCACATTTAGTCTACAACTAACATCTTACTCCCGATTTCTCTGAACATGGGGACAGGAGAGCTTTTAATCAATAAATGGGGGGAAAAGTAACCGGCGTTACTTATTTGAAAAAAGTAACTCAGATATTATCTTAGAAATTAAAAAGTCATGTGTTACTTTACTAGTTACTTGGAAAAAGTAATAATATTATGTAACTTGCGTTACTTGTAATGCGTTACCCCCAACACTGTTCATTACAAATTTGTAGCACTACATATAAGAGTCTGGGACAAATGAATCAGACTTTCAGCACTATGCATGACAGAGTTTAAGATAAATCAGTTCATTGGGATGACTTTATTCATTAGAATGATCAGACTAAAAGTTTAAAATGAACTGATTCATTAGGTTGAATTGGTTGGTTAGAATAAACCAGAATTTATAGCACTACATTTGAAAGATTATGAGATAAATCAAATAATTGGGATGATTTAATACATTTGAATTAATCAGACCTTTTAGCAATCTGAATGAGAGAGTTTAAGTAAAATTGATTTGGTAGGATCAATCAGAATTTATAGCATATGAGAGTGTCTGGGATGAACTGATTCATTAGGATTAACTGATTCATTCAAATGAATCAGACTTTGCAGCACTGTGTATAAATGAGTTTAGAATGAATCGGTTCATTGGGATGACTATATTCTTTAGAATGAATCAGACTTTTCAGCACTTTTTGAGAGAGTTTAAAATTAATTGATTCATTAGGTTAGATTGATTTACCAGAACCAACCAGAATTTATAGCACTACATATAAAAGAATGTGAAATGAATCAATTCATTGGGATGACTTGATTCATTAAAATGAATCAGACTTCCCAGCATTTTGAATGAGAGAGTTTAAGATTCATTGATTCATTAGGGTTAACCAGAATGTCTAGCATATGAGATTGTTTGGAGTGAACTGATTCATTAGGATTAATTGATTCATTAGAATAAATCAGTCTTTCCAGCAGTGTATGAGAGTTTTGAATGAATCGATTCATTAGGATGACTTGATTTATTATAATGATTTAGACTTTACATATAGAGAGAGAGAGATTTGAGCTGTTTTGGGTGGATTTGAATTGGTCAGGCTGATAAACTAAAAATGTATAACACTACATATGAGAGTCTGGGATGTATTGATTCATTAGGATAAATTGTTTCATTAGAATGAAACAGACTTTTCAGCACTACATATGACAGAGTTTAAGATAGATTGATTAATTGGGATGACTTTATTTATTAAAATGAATCACACTTTTCAGCACTCTGAATGAGAGACTTAAAAATTAATTAATTCATTAGGTTGAAATGATTTATTAGAATCAACCAAAATAGCACAACATATGAGAGAATATGGCATGAATCAATTTATTGGGATGACTCAATTTATTAGAATGAATCAGACTTTCACAACACTCCGAATGAGAGAGTTTAAGATGAACTGATTCATTAGGATCAACCAGAATTTATAGCATATGAGAGTGTTTGGGATGAACAGATTCATTAGGATTAATTGATTCATTAGAATGAATCAGACTTTCCAGCACTGTGTATGAGAGTTTAGAATGAATCGATTCATTACGATGATAACATTCATTAGAATGATTCAGAATTTTCAGCACTCCAAATTAGACAGTTTAAGATGAACTGATTTATAGCATATGAGATTGTTTGGAATGAACCGATTCATTAGAATTAATTGATCTATTAAAATGAATCTTTTCAGCACTGTGTATGCGAGTTTCGAATCAATCGATTTATTGGAATGACTACATTCATTAGAATGAATCAGAATTTTCAGTACTCGGAGTTTAACATGAATCAATTCAATAGGATGACTTGATTTATTAGAATGATTCACACTTTCCAACATTACATATGGACCACAAGAACCATACAGAATAAATTGATTGACTTAAAACAAATCAAACTTACATATTGGAGAGAGATTTTAGTTGGTTTGAACGCATCTGAATTAGTCAGGCTGGTAAACTAGTAATAATCAGCCTAAACTAGCTAAAACCAGCAGGCTGTTTTTTTTTTTTCTTTCAGCAGGCCTGTAACTCTTCTAAAAAGTGAAGTTCACTTAACTCACTACTTTATTTTTTAGTTAGTTACACTTCAACCCTGATCAACAATCTAACAGCGCTGCAGCTCTTACATTATCTATGAAGATCCTCCAGTTATACCCAGAGCGCAGAGACTCTCATCCACTGAGATGATCCCTGTGCCTTCAGCCTTATTTCTAGCACTTATTACAGTGAGTTTAAAAAGTAAAATGTGTCGACATTTTACACTGAGTCTCTGAACTTTCCCATCGTCATCTTGCCCTCATTCAGCAAGCAGCAGTCAGGCAGTGGATGTGGGTTATAGCACACTCATCTGAGGTGGGGTAAACTGAGGCTATACGGTAGCTCTGCTCATGCTGTTAGTCATAATGTAGGCCATGGCCAGATGTGGAATACACCTCCTACATGCTCTTCTTAATAGCCCCATCATGAATTATGCATATTACACGCGATACAAAAAGTTGCAGGGTTTTTGTTTTTTGGGTTCGAGCAGAGACAGCCATGCCACTCTTCTGTTTGAAGCTGTTATTTTTCGCATATCGTGATGCCAGTAACACTGAATCCATTACTTTGGATTTATTTCACAATTTGTGCATGTATTTGTCAAGTTTAATTAAATAAGTATGTGTGACTGTTTTTACATTGTATTTCATGGAGATATTCACACTTACATTTTTCTTGCTAGAGATTTGCTTACCATAGCAACAAGAGATTCTGTTTACTGCGCAGCTTTCACCAAGCAGGTAGCAAAAGATGTAAATAAAACACGAAGACAAATCCTAGATTGGATTAATGCCATGGGTCCTGACAAAATACATTTTTGCAAGCATAATATAATGAAGTGATTATTATAGATGTTTTGATGCTCGTAGTTTGATATTTATAGAAGATGGAACAGACTATACAGGAACTTTCAGATTGGATCAATCTACATTTTTATTTTTAGCTACAGTCACGACCAGTAGGTGTTTAATTTGTAAGATTTGTGTAATGTTATTTATTTAGCATATTCACTTTTTTAAAGAAAATATGTCCACTGTCCACATTCTCACATAATGTCTATGCATTACCACCAATGCGTGCATTCTCGTTCAAACTCACGTATCAGGACTCGATATAAGGACTGCCAGAAGACATAAAAAACACTCAGGACTGTTGACGGAACAATCAGGTGCTGTGTGAGAAGTTTTCTGTGCGAATACTAAATTGAGCTCTCTTTTTTCCGCTTTTTCATGCACGGATGAATAAATAGAGACAAAATTACATTAAAATGCGCATTTTGGCGACCATCCTAGTATACAGAGTGGGTTAGGAATATGTCTTAACATAAACTGTTGAGAAAGAAAACGCATGTTATATTAAATCTGTGCTTTCGTTCTTAAAGTGAAAGCAAATAATAATGCTGTCAACAAAAAATACAAGACACCTGAAAATATCTTTTAGACTGAGCTAAAAAAAAAAAAACCTGAAAAGCACTGTTTACTGAATTTGTCTTTGTTCTATTGCTTGTAATTTGGTTATCTGTAGAAAAGATTTTTAGCAATGAGCCCGTAGTAGCAGCCAGAATTGTTTTTCCAATTGTTTATTTTCTTTATTCTTGAACAAAAAAAAAAAGTGTAGGCGTATTTTTTTGTTGTGAATGTCCCAATTGAGTTATAGGATGTGAACATTTCAGATAAATGTTCATGTTATATATTTTGGTTGCATTTGTGAGTTAATAAAAATGTAGATGGTTGTTAAAAATTTGATATATAATATCATAATATCGATATATCGTCTCTATATATGTATGTGTATAAAATGCACACACAAATATAAATGATGATTAATATAAACTTAAGTTTATAAAAAAAAAGTTATGACCAGTCTTGAAGAAAATTTGTAAGACTTGTATAACTTTTATTTATTTAACAATCTGAATTTTCATTTTCATCTACAGTCATGACCAGTAGATGACTAACTTTGTTAGTTCACGGTTTGTGATTTATTATTTTTATTATTTTTTTTTTATTATTATTATTTAGCATAGTCAGTATTTTTAAAGAAAAAAAAAACGATTTGCTGGATTGTGCATTAATGTTGATAACACCTAGGTATATATATGTTCATATGTTCTATACGCATGCACACACATATAAATAATATAACAGAAACTTATGACCAGTCTTAAAGACAACTTGTAAGACTTGCAAATTTATTTTCGTTTATTTATTTATTTATTTATTTAAATTCATTCATTCATTTATTATGTAAATATATGTATTGTATGTACATGTCTATATATCAATAATGACGATTAAATAACAGTCTAAAAGAAAAAAAAATGATTGCTAATTTGTAAAAATTGTGTGATATATATGCATTCATTTATTTAAAATTCAGTTACTTTTTAAAAGAAAATTCAAATTATATTTGTAAGTGTTGGGTTCTGCAATTAATATGGATAACCTTACTGTATATATTTTATTGTGTGTGTATGTATATATATATATATATATATATACACATACATACATATATACATATGTGTATATATGTACACATATGTACACATTTTATTAAATAATAACAGGTAATTTTGTAAGACTTTTAAATTTAACTCAATAATTTAAATGTTATTGAATTTAGAAACACAAGTCAGCAAAATAACCACACTTTCATTGAAATTAAATGATTAAATATGAATATATTATTTTTACTGAGTTCTATGCAATAGAATCAGATGTAACTTTTTTCTTTTTTTTTTGACTATCCAAATAATGTGTAGTCCTACAAAGCTATTATTATCAGAACATGTGAGCAGAGCATAACGTCACAAGAAGGTAGCATCAATTTCCTGTCTGCGCATTATATTTTCCAGTGAGCATGAGCAGAACTCATATTCATAGAGCAGAATGTTGAGCAAAGCGCCATAATTTTATTCGTTTTTCTCTTTCAGCCAAAAACCGAAATACCATTTTGGCGGCTGAAATTTCAAAATTATAATGGAGTACTTAAGCTTTTTATTATGAGGTTGTGGACAGCCAATGTAACATGTAAAAAATATGAATGAGTTTTAAAAGTATAGTAAATAGAGCTATAAAGAGCCAAACGCTCTGTAGCAAATAGCTGTGTTATTATCATCACCCATGTCAACAGCATTAAAGAGAAGCTTTTCACCCAGTAATAATGCATCAGCGTAATGCCAAAATAAAGGTCAGAAATAGAACGCTTCAGCGAAAGTGCGAAGTTCTCCATTGCTTGTAAAAACCACTACATAACTTCAACACTTCTTTAGTCCAACTGCCAAAGATAGCTCAGCAGGCGGCGAGGTGCCAAAATAAGTCTGGCTGATTTTATCAAAGATGCCACTTCTTTTCATTGTGGAGTAAACGACACGTCTACAGTCTCCCCCGGTTCAAAGCGCCTGTTTTTCTTTTCCGACGTAAAGGACGCGCTCCATTTGAGCAGTTTAGGGAAGGGAACGCGCGGAAGCGGCTTTCTCTCCGATCAAGAGTTTTCCGCTTTGATTGCGGTGCAAAGGAAATGAATTATTATTTGAAGTTGACTAATGTTTCCTTGTGATTACAAACCGAGTCAGTTGCGTGCAGCAAGTCACTCAGAAAAAGCCGAACGGCTGCGAGTTTGATATGAAAAGGCCTCTCACCGACACACTGTAGACGCCTGCTCTGGACTCTTGGCATACTTATCATTCCATCTACACAATTCAGGGAAAAAATGTCACCAGCCATATGCTTTGTGGCATGCGGGGCTGCTTTTAGTGCATATTTTGGCAGTGCTTTGCATTCGCTGACTTCACTACGTGAATGTGATTTAACTCACAGAGAGTCGCAGATAGTAGCAAATGTCTTTGTCACCCTTGTGGCCTGCGAGCTCAATTTAGAGACTCTATCAGGAAAACATGCTTCAAAGGCTCCACATGCTCAGGGTCCAATCTTTGTTTGCAAAGGTCTCCCTTTGTACCCCGGGACCGTGGTCCTTTCTCGCCCGAATCCGAATGAGTTCATGTTCAACCTCTCCTTAATGTTTTTTCTTTTTAAATCTTCTCGCCGGCAGAAAATCTGTCTTTCAGCGCCTCAGTCAAATGCCGTGTGATTTACGTTTCGCAGCCACATTGTTTCGCCTAGGTGTCCTTGGGTGAGCTGTGATTTGTTTAAAAAGAAATTTCCGTTTTCATTTCATCAGTGTGGCTTTCTCTTGTAGCCCCGAGACGAAACTCCAGGGAATGACCTGTGCGGAAACTCGAATCTAGATTTAAAAATCCAATAAAAGCGGGCCGGTGAACAGATTTGCGAGCTCTGTTCCTGAAGATTTCCCTGATTACTTTTTGAAGTGCCTTTTAGCGGGAAATGCCTGAAATAGACAGAAAGGCTATAAGACTAGCACGCTATATCGGCCGGTCACGCGTAAGCCTCATATTCTAATGTCTTCGCCCCTTCACGAGCGCTTGGCCGTTCCACTTTGGTCCGCAGCTGCTGCAATGACAGTGGCCTGCAGTTTAATTAGTCACTTCAGCACAGATGCAGAATGAGACTCATAAAACATGAGCTCTCTGGCCCTGCAGCAGTGCGTAAGTCTTCCCCCCGCCTCACCCAGCTGTAAATCAGGCAAAAGTCCTCTTTATTTCCCAATAAATCCCACTCGTATCCCACCGCCTGCTTAACACGAGTGCGGTTTGTAAAGCCCGCCACGTGCCGCTTAACGCAGTCACGTTTGGACCCGGGGTTCCCGAGTCGAAAATACACATTATGAAATGGCAGCTTGGGTCGGGAGGTCACAACTTAAATGAACAGTTCATCCAAAAATGAACATTCGCTGTAAATGTGCTCACCCTCAATCCGTGCAAGGGCTCTATGCTTATTTAAAAATGTTAAACTGTTACTCTATGCTTTAAAAAAATTCTAATTAAAACAGCATAATAAGAATAAGTAGAATAAGTTACCAATCATATGAAATCAGTATTAGCGTGCTATAGAGGTGGCACCGAGAAACAAAAATGGCTTGTAGGTGTATTTTCAGATGTTTAAATGGGGCTCTGAGGTGGCATGAGTGCAATTAAATTCATAAATTAACCTTGAGAATAATGTTTTAAATATTAAATATTAAAGGGCACCTATTATGCCCCTTTTTTTACAAGATGTAATAATAATCTTATGGCTCTCCTGAATGTGCCTGTGAAGTTTCAGATCCTGATACAATACAGATCGTTTATTATAACGTGTTGAAAAGTGTCATTTTTGGGGCGGGTCTAAAAAGTGCTGTTTTAGGGGTGTGTTTCCTTACATGAAAATGAGCTGCAACTTCCTGCCCAACTCTAGAAGGGGGGAGACACTGTTAAAAAAAAAAAATAAAAAAATTGTTGAATCAACTTAAAATAATTAGTTACCCTGCAGACTTAAAATTTTATGTTCAGTCAACTCAAATAAGTTTAATCAGCTTGAAATGATAAGTTGTACCAAGTGAAAACTTAGATATTTGAGTTGACTAAACAAACCATTAGCTGGGCTTGTTACCCAGGTGCCTTAAAGTTTTAAGTTGAATGAACTCAAATGTCATAATTTGGTTTGTTGAACTTAAAAGCTGGGCTTGTTACCCAGGTGCCTTAAAGTTTTAAGTTGAATGAACTCAAATATCATAATTTGTCACCTAGTACAACTTAACTTCTCAAGTTGACTAAACTTTTTTGAGTTGACTGAATTTTACAGTGTAGACGTCTCTGTGAGAGCGTGAGAAGACCAGTATGGAATAAATACACGATTTCTTACCAAGAGTTGCTGAACAAAGAATCAAAGCGTGCAATCTGTGATCGCGTGCAGTTGCTGACGATCGTGAAAGCGTGCAGTTGCTTTCTTATGTGTCCTGTTTTACCGGTTTCACTTTCCCTTTCGAAATCTATTGTGTTTAGCAAGGACCGGAGAGGATGGACAGGGGGGCATGGCCAGCGAATGCCCCCCCACTTTGGCGCGACACCTGTCCTGCTTGACATAGAAGCAAAGTAATGTGTTTAACATGTTTACATTGCACAATTTTATTTTGTTCGGTTTATAGAAAGGTTTATCCCACCCCTCTCAATCCGAAGATTTATAAAAAAAAACAAAAACAAAAAAAAAGACGATGTATTTTTATCATTCTAAGATGGCTGTGTACACACAATTCCAACATACAGTTTTGTCCAGACACCTTCTAAAAGTGGATTTTGCATAATAGGTGCCCTTTAAATGATTTAAATAACTAAAATAATACTTTAAAAATGAAACTAAAACTACCAGTAGGTGGCGGCAAGTCACTTGATTTTTATCACTGAATCATTGAATCAATTAATTCGTTGGAACGGCTGATTCATTCAGGAATAAAGCATATGACTATCTTTTTGAATGGGTAATCATGAATCACTGACTCGCTAAATTAGTTTAAAAATGCAGTCCATTCATAAACGAAACACCACTGGGTTTGCATTAAGAGATGCACAGCTGCTCAGCTGTGACTGTTTAAAACTATTTTCGATGAAATAGAGCAAAATTACACAACAGTGTTATAGTCAGACAATGTAAGTCACTTAATATTAACTTCTTGTTTATTGAACTGCTGTGTTAAATCAGTATCACATTTGCAAACTCCCTTAGAAATTATTAAAATAATCTCTTATTTACATAGTGTCTGCACTTTGTTATGAGAGGATTCATGTGCTTGCAGAACTCGGCACTGAACAAAACGGTGTTTTTTTGAGCAGTGAATGAATTATGATTAATTCCTTACATTGTGTTCAAGGAATCAACAGATATGTCTGTGATACATTACTCAACAGTGCAAAAACACGTGAACAGAAACATTCAAAGCTCCCCTGCGTGCAAAAACAAATATGCTGATCGGGTCAGTCGCACTGGTTTAAGCTGGTCATGTGCTAGTTGCTTAGGACCAGCACACGACCAGTTAAGGAACCAGCTTAAAACCATTTCATGACCAGCTAAGAACCAGCTTACACCAACCATGCTTCAAAACATAACTAACCAGCATACGCTGTTTTTTTTTCAACAGGGTAGTCCATTCGAAACCAACCAACATACTTGTTTATAACTGTTTTGGACTGTTTGTACTCGTAAACAGTGCTTGATATGTGCATATTTCTCTCTTGATTCAGACAAGATGGATTTCTCACTTTAAAAAAACAACTTTACAAGGCTGGAAGCAACACTTTGTAGTGAAAAACATCTTATTTATGGATTTGTTTCTGACTTGTGTATTTTTGTAATGGTTTTTATCAGGAATGTTTGGACTCTCATTCTGACAGCACCCATTCACTGCAGAGAATCCATTTGTGAGCAAGTGATGAAATGTTATATTTCTCCAAATATGTTCTCATGAAAAATCATGTGTATCTTGGATTGCTTGAGGGGGAGCCAACTTTAAGCATATTTTCAGTTTTTGAGTGATCTATTCCTTTGAGGCAAGAAAGACATCCCAGGTGATTAGGGTAAAAAAATAAAAAATAAAAAATAATCACAAGGACATCACCACATATCCTAGGCTGATTGATCACATGAAAAATTATGAAGAAAAAAAAAAATGTATTACAGAAATTTTTTTTTTTCTTGAAATGTTCCTGAAAGGCATGTAATTAAATATGTACTTATTTATATAAATTTCCAGAACGGAATTCTGAACATCAAATCGGTGTTAATTTCGCTGACAATTTTTTTTTTTTTTTTATCATAATTTTTGTCAACAACATTTTCTTTTTACAGATGAAAATGAGACGATAATAAAACAAAAACTTGTTTTGAATGACAAAATCTATGACGAAAATCGACTGACATTTACATCAACGAATAAACACCAGATGAAAATGTTAGGGAGGGACGATTTGGGAAGAGATTCATTTGGAATGAATCTGCACCATAGTTAGGAGGTTAGATGCGTACATATGAACTGTGCCAAATGATTTATCCGGCTGCACGTCTCATTTATTGTTCAAAATATTGTCAATATCTGTGAGTAAGAGAAGAGCAGACATACGGATAAATTTGACGTCACAAAAGAAAACTCAATTCGTTGCCGGGTTTCTGAGCGCAGACACCGAAGCAGCTCCTCTTACATAGCACACGAGTACTCTTCCGTGTTGCATGAACAAAGAAAAATACACAAAACAATGTTGAGTTGTCCATTTTAATGAGTATTCACGTAAACACACTCGGTTACATCTTAAGTGAACGTAAAGAGTTGGGAGAATATCAGACATGTATCAGTACATTGCATCCATGCATTTGGTTTTAAAGGTACAGCAGCCTAATTTAGTTGCTATCGTCTGTGTCATTGATGTTAATCAAGCAACAAAAGAAAGACTGAATCACTTTAGTAGCCCTAATAAAGATTCATCTAAATTTATGTAAATAAATATGTCTGCTTGAATGAAGAATGTGGCAAACAAGTTGTTATAAAGAATGCATTATTATCCTACACAACCATTGGCATTTCATTGAAAAGAAGAGCATGTTCTTGTTTCTTTATGAGTAGTGGCTTCATTTAATTTTAATGTAAAGGCAAGTTGCGTGTCACAGCAGTTAAATCTGTGTCTTTCATGGTAAAACCTTAATATCAAACCTAAACAATGAGTTTGGTCATTTTAAAGAAATAAATGCATTACACTGTAAAAACCATTAGATTTTAAATTCTACTGTAGATTTAGTCAACTAAAATCTTATGATATTTAGTCGATCAAAATGACTAAAACTAAAACAACTCAGATGACTAAAATATGACTAAAACTAAATGGCATTTTAGTCAAAAGACTGTAAATAAGACTAAACCAAAATTTGCTAAGGTATTTACAAATAGGATTTTTGACATTTCTCTTCATAACAAATCAGAAAATACTGTCTACTAGAAAAAAAATCATTTTCACCATGTTTTTAGGAATAGAATCTTCGGGAAAATTATATATAAACAAACCCCTCTGTCAAAACCTTCAGAATACAGATGGGAATAAACCTGTAAAGTCTGGTGCATGTAAGTGCTACTGAAGTGGATGAGGGAAAAAAAAAAAGTTAATTTTGAGAAAATAGCCTTTAAAGATACATATTGTAACTGAAATCTACAGATGAAGTGTATTTTGCATATTTTCTTCTCGCTAGTCTGAATAAACACATTACAAAAAGGGCACATAGCCCTAAATCTAAAAACTTCCCAGCGCATGAAAAAAAAAAACAAACAAACAAAAAAAAAAAAACAATGTTTTGCCTGTAGTGTCTCGCCTTAAACTCCAACACATATGAGCTTTCCATAACACGTGTACGTTATAGTCACCGAAAATTGTATTCACCCCCAAATTTCCTCTCGCAGGCTAAGATATCCATGCCCCTGGACAGCTAATTTATCTGCTGGTGTCAAGCAGGAGGCAGGAGGGGGAGGAGGGGCGGAACCGGGTTGGTGAAGAGCGGGAGGGGGCGGCACTGCGGAGAGAATGGAATGTGACAGTGCTCCTCTCCGCTGTGTTCATTCCTAGTCTCATGCTAATTAGCACTGGGAACAGGCTGCCAGAGCCATGAGAGGTGCCTCTGGTGCAACATGATGCAATGCAGGGCTTCCCTGTCCTATATCAATGCAGAAACCTCTGTGGCTCATATCAAAGCGGCATCTTAGTAGACTGTGTCATCCTGCTGGGCTGGATCTGTTGCTTTGCTGCGGGCAGAAACGGGTTTATCAAAAGATCTTGTTTTCAGGCTGTCGTCGGCATTGATGCATATACAGTCATTTAGATGAATTAGATCGAGCCATACATATGCTTATTAAATCCAAAGAAATACTGCCGTTTGATGGTAAGGCGGTCACTGAAGCTTTAGCGTGTGTTGATACTGAAAATGGAAAAGGGCAGCATCCATAGCTCGTATGCCTGATGAAAGGCTATTGATTACAAAACTGAATGAGTAATATTGAGGGGGGAATATATAGTCTGGGTTCTGTTGAGGCACTTTCAGTCCTTGCTCTCAGGTCTACATTCTTTCTTGTGGTTTGGTTGCTAGGCACTTCATCAGGAAACTTAATGTGTAATTAGAATGTGTGCAGGGTTTATTTTCTGTGTGTTCTTACAAAGTGCTTATAAAAAAAAAAGCATGTATGAGCCACTGCACCAAACGCTAAAATAAAGGCAATTTGCCACATGCATAAATGGAGAAATGCACCAGTAAATTGTATAAATAAATGATTTATTTATTTATTTTTATTAAAATAATTTATAAATGCCTCAAGTGAATTTCGGAATCACAACATTATAATGTGCACTATCAAAAATTTGAGAATTGCTTTTTAAGATTTATTTTTGGCTTTATTATGATAGGATAGTAAAGAGCAGACAGGAAGCGAAGTGGGGGAAAGGATTAGGAAAGGTCCTCAAGCCGGGATTCGAACTCGGGACACCCATGGCGCAATGGCGCTTAATGCTGCATATGCACTATATTGCCCACAAGGCTATCGACGCCGATATTTTTGAAAATGGCTGAACGATTACATTTAGAAATACTAATAACAGTTTTAAATGTGCCAATGGACAGAAATGGACCAATACCATTAAAAAATAATAATAATAAATAAAAAAATGCTTGATGTCGGCCAGTAACTGATATGGTACCATTATAGTGTATTTCTCTATATACTATATGCTATACAACAATTCCTCAATTCTATTCAAGTATTCAATAAAAAAAAAAAAATTCTTGGTTGCATTTTGTCTGTGTCGAGTAATCAGCAAAACACTAGAAGTGGTGCATTCCACATATTAAACCCATTTTAAATTCATAATAAAGCATAACGCTATTAAGAATTCACAAACGCTACAATTCAATTAAATATATACGATGCAGTTTTAATATATGCGCTTTATTTATATGCGTGTAGGTTACGTACGTGCCTCTCAGAGGGCTCTTTTCACAGTAAATGCTCATTTGCATGTATGGAGCATCTCAAACTCCATCTCTGGATGTTGTTGTGAGTTTGGGTTTATTATAACATTCATCTGGGAATGTAACATGCATCATTTCAGCATATTTGTAAGGTAAATAATTTATAAACCTACACAAACACAGGAGAATACATCATTATCTTTCTCAATATGCTAACTGTTCATTGCGATTTCAAAATAAAAGTTTAAACCCTCACTCTGAGTTTATATGTTTTGATGTCCACATATTCAAGAAATTACAGTGGCTATAGCTTTTCTATCATAAAGAAATGACCAAATATTAATAATTAAGTGGACATTTGGATTACAAGTTGTTGAGTCAATATTAAACACAGACTAGATCGGCAGTAAAGTGTAAAAACAATCATCAGGTCGTTGGCATTTTTTATAATGCTGGGAACATTTTTTCTCTGTGGAACCTTTGCATTTGTCTGGCTCTTAAAATATTAAAACTCAATTCAATAATATGAGTACAATTATTCAATTAATTATGTCATCCTGGTATCGGGGACTCCCTCTCTGCTTTCATACAAATGCAGCTGCTGTTATTTTGAAATGATTGTTTTGTACACTGTGATGGATTATAAGATAACTAACAAACTGGTAAGATTTTGAAACCTAGTCCTAAATCAATATCTTTTATCGCCATAATTTTCTGTGGTGACATTTTGTGTAATAAATACTATGACTGCACTGTTTCCCTTAAATGTCCATCTAATTTGAACGGCTTTCTTCACTGAAGCTTTGCATTCAAATGTCTACTCAGATCAATGTTTTATGTCTAATTATTTACTTTTGTGGCAAGAAGCCGTGTAATAAGTGGGATAATGTACATCCAGCCGGTTGGTATTGCAAAATATTCTGTGATAACAACTGGCTGGATGCACATAATCCCTCACTTAAGGATTTTAAGAGTTTACAGTTAAGACTAATTATTATTGCCTCATTGCTATTATTTATGTATTTTAAGGCATTTTAAAGGCTACTGTTCACATAGGTCTATTCTTATTACTACAAAAAAAAAAAAAAAATCAATTACAGTTATCCGATTACTCAATTAATCGTCGGAATAATCGACTAAGTACTCGATTACCAAAATAATCGCTAGTAACAGCCCTAATATGCTATCATTCAAAAGTTTGTCACTAAGAAATATATTTTTTTATTATTTATTTATTTTCATATATTTATTTACTTATTGTATTTTATTGTTTTATTATTATTATTATTTAGCATATTAGAATGATTTCTAAATGATCATGTGACACTAAAAACCTGGAGTAATGATGCTGAAAATTCAGGTTTATCATCACAGGAATAAATTACATTTCAAAATATATTTAAATAGTGTAGTATTTAAACACTATGGCCAATCAGTGATGTTTAAAAAAATTCAAATGTGAGCGGGAAATGGACGTTTTTAAAATTTCAGTACCAAAAGTACCGAATCCAGTACCTTTTGACACCTCTACAGGCAGCTTTGCTATTAAATGGCTGGTTAGCATTTACTGGAGCATTTTGCAGCATGCTTTCAGAGTTCCTTCAAAGCCCTCCACCTCCCCAGCTCCACCTGTATAGACATGCAACGGGTTATTACTGTATATATGCTGTTTGTGCAGCAGCATAATGTCTTAAATACTTCCAGCACCGTATTGATGTATGTATTGGCAGTAGCAAGTTCCCGTACTCGCTTTAAAGCAGCAGCAGCAATAATCTACAACAAGAGCAATAACCGACAGCAGCAGCAGCGTAGCAGATCTGTTCCACCAAGGCCAAATACACTGTCATATCCATTACCATGCTAAAACCTTCAGAGAGTCGTCAAGATAGAACTGTGTTCACTGTATTTTTGATCAAATAAATGCAGCCCTAAAGCCAGCCCTTATAAATGCATATTGGGTGTTTTACTATAGTGATTGGTTGAGCTGTTATTTGCATTCTCTTTTCCACACGTTTGCTATCTATGATTTAGTTCATTTTCAGCCAGCATAGGCTGGCAACTTTACCTCCCCAGTGTCGTTGTTGGCTCAGACAGCTGATGTTTCGGGATCAAACCAAACAAACTGTGTTTGAGTATGTGCTAGTCTGTGTCATGCCATTTACACATTTACAGGAAATGTCACAAACAGAGTATGTGAAAACCGTCTGTCAGATTCACCGAAAGGTGTTTTTTAGTCTAAAGATCACATTTTTGGTGCAGTCAGGCATGTGTTGATTTGAATTAGGACAACTGTGAATATATATAGATGGCATTAATGAATTTATTTAAAGCAGAATAACATCATTTGGCAGAGAATCTGTGCCTTAAATTCTTTGCGTTTGTGTTTCTCTTTGATGCAGATTCAAGAGCAGATGGAGCGCCTCAGAAAATCGATCACGCCGTCATCGGTGGAATCGTCGCGGTGGTTGTGTTCGCCATGCTTTGTCTCCTGATTGTTCTCGGACGATATTTTGCAAGACACAAAGGTAAATCAAAAGACACGACTGTGGCTTCGGCTTGATTTTTGGGTTGTGTTTTTATCTGTGGGAATGACAAACGTTGCTGTTTTAAGGTACCTACTTTACCCACGAAGCCAAAGGAGCGGACGACGCCGCGGACGCCGACACTGCCATCATCAACGCAGAGGGTGGACACAACAATTCGGATGACAAGAAGGAGTACTACATTTAACTCTGACTAGACCTGCTAGCTTCCTGTGCTGAACAGCAAACTGTGGACTGCTGGGTTGGGAGGTAGGGGCTGTGGGATTCAATCAGGCTGGATTCACACCTGTGCAGCTGAAGAGACGGTGAGGAGAAGTTGCTGCCATCGAGACGGACGGGGTGTGGGATGGCAGAGCACTAGGAGAGCTCAATTTTAGACCGCTTCACCATCCAACACCTCCTGCTGGGGCCGGTTTTGTTCAGTTTAAACATTTGCTAAGAATTTTGTGCCTTGTTCTGTTCTTACTGAAGTTCCCACTTTCATCAGGACACCCACAAGCTACTGTCTCTCGACGGTTCGAATCTACGGTTGTTTTGTTTTCGTTTCATTTTGGTTTTTAATTGCCAGCACATCTCTCTCATGCCGTTCTGTCTGCAGGTCTGAAAGAAAGCCACACACAAAGTTTCGATGTACGATTCGGTCACAGAACGATCGCTTGGGTTGTTTTCATGGATTGATTCAAAGTAATTTATTTGGCAAATTGCCTGTTGCTCTCCTTAGTCCCTCAGAGAATGGCTTAGAGAAGATAGAAACCTCTTTTGTTGTGACCAACAACATTCAGCGGCAGTAATGTGTTTTTGCATTATTTATTAGGTATACTGTATGTGATTATAATCGGCTTGTGTTGATATTAGGGCTGTCAATTGAACACATTTCTTTGATGCCATTAAATATTACAAAAATTACACAAAGTCAGTAACGCCCCTGATCCATCTGTAAATTTTATACATTTTTTGTCATCTATTTATTTACTCAAAATTATATTGTATTACTACTATTATTATTATTAGCCATAGTCTTTTCTCTATTTTTTTTTTTTAGAAGAAAAAAATAACAATGCTTTCTTTCTTTAGCTTAATTAAAGATCTGGAAAAAAAATTCAAATCCAAAGTCTTCAAAATTGTGGTTCAATCAACATGCAGAGACATGCAAAAAACAAATTATAATAGTAATGACATTTATGAATGAATACATGTATTTATTTATGGATTAATAATTAAATGTACCAGGTTTTGTCAAGATTTGTTTTTCTAAGTTTAGATTAAAAGGGCGCATTAAAATGTGGTGCTCATTGCATGAGGTGCCAAAAATATTTAGCATTTTAACAAAATATCACGCTGCTTCACTGTTTATAAATATCTGGAAAAAGAATTCAAAGTCATGTGGTGCAATCAACATGCAGAAACATGCTAATAATAATAATTAATAATAATAATAATAATAATAATAATAATAATAATTTACAGTTTAAGTGATGCAACTCCCCAAAGATGTAATGCAATTTCTGAATTAATTAATTGGTAATAAGTACTTATGAATTCACTAATTTATTTATTTACGGATTGATAATTAGATTTACCCTGTTTTACTTTTGTCCAGATTTGTTTTTCAAAGTTTAGCTATTAAAACAGCACATTAAAATGTGGTGCTCATGGCGTGAGGTGCCAAAAAAAAGTTGCATTTCGAGAAAATATCATGCTGCTACACCGTTTATCAAAATCTGGAAAAAATTCAAATTGAAACTTATGTGGTGCAATCAACATGCACAATAATAATAATAAAAATGCAAAATAATAATAATAATTTACAGTTTAAGTGATGCAACTCCACATAGATGTAATGATATTTATGAATGAATAATTGGTAATAATTACTTGTATTTCTAGATTAATAAATATATTTACCCTGTTTTTCAAAGTTTAGCTATTAATATGGTGCATTAAAATGTGTGCCAAAAAAACTGTCTACACAATAAATATCTGTTTATAAATATCTGGAAAAAAGCTTCAGATTCAGTGGTGGTGCAATCAAAATTCAGAAACATGCAAAAACATTATTAAAATTTACAGTTTAAGGGATGCAACTCCCCAAAGATTTATGAATTAATAATTAGTAATAATTATTTATTAATTAATTCATATTTATTTATGGATTCATTATTAAATTTACCATTTTACTTTCGTCAAGTTTTGTTTTTCGAAGTTCAGATATTAAAATAACACATTAAAATGTGGTGCTCATGGCATGAGATGGCAAAAAAATTATTGCATTTCGACAAAATATCACTGTTTATCAAAATCTGGAATATAAATAATAATAATAATAATAATAATAATAATAATTTACATTTTAAGTGATGCAGCTCCTTAAAGATCTAATGACATTTATGAATTAATAATTGGTAAATAATCATTAATTAATTAATTTATTTCTGGAATAATAATTAATTTTACCGTTTTCCTTTTGTCAAGATTTGTTTTTCAAAGTTTAGCTATTAAAACGGCTTATTAAAATGTGGTGCTCATGGCGTGAGGTGCCAATTTTATTTTATTTTTTTACATTTCAACAAAATATCACAGACTGAGTATAATCCATTAATGACAAATTCTGTTTTATCGGACAGAGAAGACAACCTCCAAAATGATTTACTGTGGACTGTAGGGTGATTGACTTCTATTCAAATGATATGAAACTTTAACCAACAGTATATTGTCCTCCTCTACCTAATTAGAATCAATTTGATTAATTCATCAGCATATGTTGTAGTTAGTTTGATTAAAACTTTAAACGATTGACAGCCCTAATTGTACGTTAGATATACTGTATGTGATTATAATCGGCTTGTGTTGATATTCTTTCCGGCTTGTATCGCATTATCCATATATACCAGCATCACCCACAGACTAATTTATTGTAATTAACGCCCAAGCATTAAAAATAAATGCCAAAGCAAAGAAGAGCAGATCGGCTCCTGGCTCAGCTGTACAGGAAGGCCGTCACAAAGATGTCCCCTTCTACGAAACACAACATATCTCGAGTGTAAAATAGCTTTCATTTTTAGCTTGTTCTCATTCAGTAGGCTCAGTATGAGGTCGAGGTCAGTGAGTTTCTCCGAATATTGTTAGTGCTTCTGTGCGCTTCTCATAGTGACATAAAAAATTTTCGTACTAAATGAAATAGATGGAGCCTGTATGTTGTAAGCCATACTCACAGTTGTGCCCTCCAACACCTTTCGGTTAGCAGCTCTTCAATCCAGCTTATGTGTAGACGCCAGATTGAATGTAATAACTCTACAATAATGCAATAGTTTATGAAAGCGAGTCCCGAATGTCCTGTTTATCTCATCAAACATGCTTTATTTTCAGAGAGGGAGAATTTTAACACGGACACGTATTGTTTCCTCACTCATAAAAGTATTATAAATGCATAGAGCGTGAAATTATTACATTATTGTAGAGTTAGTATATAGTTGGTGAAATATTACACTCATAACAGCCATTGTTTCATATCTTTGGCCTTCGTTGGACAGATGCGTATTGTTTGTGATTAACTACATGGGGGCATTTTGGAGTTATGGTGAGAGTACAGTTAACATTGTAAAATCCTTGTGACAGAATTGTTTGGTCATAGCGTTTACATGAATTTGTGTATTATCAAGTGTTATTTTTTCGTTTGTTTGTTTTTTCTAAGTGTTATTCCTGAGATTTTCTGACAGGTGAGCATTATTTAGATTTGAAATCGCTAATAAATTATGGTATATTCGTGCGAGGCTCTTGTAGCTAATGCCGCTCTTTATACTTGGTTATACAGAAAGATCTTTCCTTTTGATTGTCATTGTATGTTGTACAGAATTGTGTGGTTTTATACAGCAGCACATTTATTTAAACATACCTTGTTTTAAATGCCTATAAACACTAAACTGATTGAGAATGAAGTAAATGAAAGTTAAATTATGCCCCCTACAGAAAACGTTGCGCCCAAGTTCATAAACTACTATTCAAAAGTTGGGGGTCAAAAAGATTTTTTCTTCTTGTTATTTTTTTAAATAAAGCAGTACTTTTATTTCACAAAGATGCATTAAATTGTGATTAAAAGTGACAATAAAACATTTATAATGTTGAAAGTCTACTGGAAAAATACAACTGCATCACAACTGTTTTCAACATTGATAAACAGAAATGTTTCTTAAGCACCAAATCAGCGTATTAAAATTATGGATGGGACAATACATCGATTCGTGGATCGATTCTGAGATCTTCCGAAAGCATCGCTATTCTCTTTGGAAAAGATTTTAAAGGAGAAGTTCACTTCCAGAACAACAATTTACAAATAATGTACTCACCCCCTTGTCATCCAAGATGTTCATGTCTTTCTGTCTTCAGTCGTAAAGAAATTATGGATTTTGAGGAAAGCATTTCAGAATTTTTCCTCATATAATGGACTTCAATTGTGCCCCCGAATTTGAACTTCCAAAATGTAGTTTAAATGCAGCTTTAAAAGGCTCTAACTGATCCCAGCCGAGGAAGAAGGGTCTTATCTAGCGAAACGAGCTGTCATTTTTTTTTTTTGACTTATACTTTTTAAGCACAAAAGCTCGTGTAGCACAAGCTCTGGAATGCACGTTCTTTGAATGATTCGTTCATTTTGAACGAATCTTTAATATGACTCGTGAAGAACGAGTCGTCTCGGGGAGTGATTCGTTCAGTCGCGCATGCGCAACTATTAGGTTCTGTACTGGAATTAGTTCACCTATTCAAGTCTTCGGGTTTTTCGAGTCATTCGTTCATCTTATAGGGCTGTCACGTGATGAACGAATGACTCGAACCTGAAAACTTGTCAGATAAGAGGTGAGGTGAGCTAATTATATACTAAAGACCCAGATAAACAATTAATTAATCTTTTCTGTTTTTTATAGCATTACAGTTTTGTCTTATTTGTAGTGTGATCATCGTTTGTGTAAGCAGTAGATTAGGCATGTGTTAACATTTTAATTATATTTTGCTAAAATTAACGAAATGACTCAGAAAAAAGATTCATTCATTTTGCTGAACGAGACTCAAAGGTTCGAGTCGGTAAAATGATCAGAACTTCCCATCACTACTACGAATCATATCTAAGTTCACTGTCTGTGTACTCCGGCTCAAAAAGCTAGAGAATGGCGAAAAACTCCATCTTATTTTCTCCTACAACTTAAGAATCGTCCAACATCGTTGTAGCTTTTTGTTTGTAAACAGCATTTGACTTACTTGAACTTTGTCAGTCTTTGCGCGTTCGCCTTGTAAACACTGGGTCTGTAGTTCCGCGTGACCTTTCGACGTGATTCAATAGTACATAGTGTCGTGAACGCGCATCTCAGAGCCTGTGCTACACAAGCTTTTGTGCTCAAAAAGTATACAAATTTTTATTTTTCGAAAAAAATTAGCGATCGTTTCGCTAGATAAGACCCTTCTTCCTCGGCTGGGATCGTTTAGAGCCTTTTGAAGCTGCATTTAAACTACATTTTGGAATTTCAAAATCAGTTGAAGTCCATTATATGAAGAAAAATCCTGAAATGTTTTCCTCAAAAACCATAATTTCTTTACGACTGAAGACAGAAAGACATGAACATCTTGGATGACAAGAGGGTGAGTAAATTATTTATAAATTGTTGTTCTGGAAGTGGAGTTCTCCTTTAACAGCAGATGGCGCTCTAATATAGTTTTTATCTGCACACTCAAATGCTGAAAAAAACTTGTGTGTTCGGCTGAGTCATGTAACTTTACCTCGGCTCAGAATGCTTTTATGACGCGAGATTATTGTAAACACAGCCCACTGTGAACACCCTTGTAATTCGCTTCAACCTTTTCAAATTATATAAATGATTATTTTAGGTTCAATGCATGTAAGGATTTGTAAACAAGCAGAGTACAGCTGTTTCTAAAACAAGCAGTGCCATCTGCTGTTCAAAACTAAGCTCAGAATCGATTTGAGAAAGAATCGCGATTTGTTCGGAAAATCTCGAATCGATGCTGAATCATTTCTCGATTCGCGTTGTGTTATTGTCCCATCCCTAATTAGAATGATTTGCTATTTGCCTTTGCCATCATAGGAATAAATTATTTTATTCAAAATTAATATCAAAATCTTACCAACCCCAAACTTTCGAACTGTAGTGTACATTCAACAACAAAAAGAGATAAATATCTGCACCCAATTGACATTCCAAGCATGTGAATTAAAAAAAAAAAAGTCATTTATAAATGTATACTATATCATTTTGCTGCATGGAGCTATTTCCAACTTTCACATGTCAAATATGGAGTGAGGGCTACAAAGAGACATAACACGGCAAGGGTTTCCACAGCAGATCCACCAACTTATACAGCCAGATCACTCCTTTCCTTTCTTTTCTAATGTTTACATCATTTACAAGTGAAATGGTGATCTAAAACTGCCCAAACCTGAAGAAAAAAAGCAAAAACATGCACACACAAACATACCTTCAGTGTAGGTTTGATTCTGCCCTGTCTCAGGTCTGTCTATGAATTCATTTTTTGCATCTCAGGTAGAATGCAAAAGTGATGCCCCATATCTGAAAGAAAAGACTTTAAGTTATTATAAAAAAAGAAATAAAAATAATCATGCAGAATAGAGCATGTTCGACATGTTTTATCTGTATTTCAGATGCTGTGCACTGTGTAAATGTTCATATTACTTTGTATAGATAGGTCACAGCAGATGATAGGTTTATTTAAAGAAAATAAATCTAAGACGTGAATCTTAGTGCATACATTTACAATGCATTTTCCATTTTTAGACAACCTGTACTGTACCGAAAGAGCCATTCTTCATTGTTTCCATAGGTTTTCTGTCGGATATTTTGTCTCATCTCTGTAGTTTGTATTCCTGTGTAATTAAAGCTATTTACATGTTCCCGATTACACTTTGTATTTGACCATGAAAATACATTTTTACAGAAATGGAGCAGTACTGTCTTAATAAAAAGAGGTATTAATGTTCAAAAAGCAGTTTGTGTCTTACACGCTTACTGAAACCGATCTCCTTCATGAAGTGTCCAATTAACGCCGTGCTCTATATAGAAGCGTTCGATTTCTGTCTAATTGCTAAAATAGTCTCATTTGTCATACTGAGGATGAATTACCTGATAGCACGTTTCATCGAGATTCGTGGTTTGGCAATGTTGTAAACATATGTTGTGAAATTCTGTGCCAAAGCTAATTACAATAAGTGAAACATGAGGAAAAAACAGAAACAGCAGCGTGTTAGTGTATAATTGAGCTCGTGTTGCATTGGAATGAAGAGACGTGTCAGATGACTTGCACTTTTGTTTTACTTTTGCCACCTAAGAACCTTTATGACTAATAAGAAACTATTAATCTGGTTAATCCAATTATAATTAGTAGCGCTTGCTAAGGGAAGCAGCACTATTAATGTTGCTCGTTCTTAGCGTTAAGGATTTTGAACAAATGCTAACGCTATATATTAACTATCAGAGCAACCAATCAGAACACCCTAGCAACTATCTAGAAATCACCCAGAGCTCTTTCACAACCACACAGCCACATTAGAATCACATACATTTCTTGAGAATATGTATAAAATTTGTTAGAAATGCAATCATTACTGTAGCTTGTGTAACATGGACACCCCATGTAAAGGGCGTATATGAAATTCCATTCCGTTTTAATTTTTCCAGATTCCATTTTTTAAATGTTAAATTGCTCCTATTATGCCTTTTCAAATATGACCTTTCATGCAGTGTGTCATGTAGCCGTATGTGAACATAAACTATCTGTAAAGTAGTGAAGTCGACAGTGCACGATAAATAGTTATTGTCTATCAAAAAAAAAGTTGGCTCACAATTGCCTGAATGAGTCGTCAGGAATTCGAATTCTGTTACGGCTAGAAGTCACAAAGTAACACATATGCATAATGTCCGCCCACGGTCTACGTCACAAACAACTTGCCCGCCCACAAAGTTGGAGTAATGACAAAGGATGGTGCACGAAGCGGCTTTCACATTGAATGCGGAAAGCGCTGCGCTGTGAAACCCATTCATTTCAATTGCTTGCGCCACGCGAGGACGGCATGTTTCTGCGTCGACCAAAGTGCACGCACAGCGGAGCACACCACTGGCGCGCCGCTGCGCTCTGAAGGGCTGCACTGAACCCAGCGGCCAGCGCAGCGATTTCTGCGTTCAGTGTGAAAGTCGCTTAATGCATTATACAATGTTAAAGTTTACAACATAGAGGTGTGCCCGGTTCACTTACATAAGCAAACTCTGAGCACTTTCCATGGTAGTCCGTGCTAACTTGTCGATCAGCCACTTCAACCGTTTCATCGTCAGACTCCGGCTCGAATTGGTAAGGTAAAATCGATGCCATCTTTTCTATGTATTGACAAGTCTCCAGGGCTGTCATTCAGTTATGGCAATGGGCGTTTTGTTTTCCAAGACCAACAATAAAGGACTGCGCCATCTGACCAATCACAGCAGTGAGGGCTCACGGAAAGGAGGGGTTTAGAGAGACTGATTCTTCTAACTGCTTCGCACGAGTCGTTTACGAATCATTTAGAAATGAGGTAAAATTAAATCTATTTTTGGAGAAAACTAAAGTGTTTTTGACCTTGCATACATGTAAACCTGTCTTAGGAGACTCATAAAACAATATTAGCAGCCTTTAAAATGGCATAATAGGAGCACTTTATTTCTTTAGACCACTAGAACAGTGTTATACATTTTGCTGATTTGTGTACTTTGTGTTAGAAGAATGTTTAAATCCAGAGAAATAAGCCATTTTAAAGGATTAGTTCACTTCCAGAACAAAAAAATATAGATAATATACTCACCCCCTTGTCATCCAATATGATCATGTCTTTATTTCTTCAGTCGTAAAGACTTTTTTTGGAGGAAAACATTTAGGATTTCTCTCCATGTAATGGACTTCTATGGTGCCCCCAAATTTGAACTTCCAAAGGCAGTTTAAATGCAGCTTCAAAGGGCTCTTAATGATACCAGCCCGAGGAAAATGGGTCTTATGTAGCAAAACGATAGGTTATCATAATGCATAAGCTGCATTTAAACTACATTTTGGAAGTTTAAATTTGGGGGCACCATAGAAGTCTATTACATGAAGAAAAATCCTGTAATGTTTTCCTCAAAAAAACATAATTTCTTTATGACTGAAGAAAGAAAGAGATGAACATCTTGGATGACAAGGGGATGAGTACATTATCTGTACATTTTTGTTCTGGAAATAAAATAATCCTTTAACTAGTGTAATGGACCGTGTCACTGCATCGCCTGCCTATGATGTCATACACTCTTGATTTTCTGGTTTTAGTTTGTAGAAAACATAAAAACCCCAAAGGCACTTAAATATGTTATGCATTTTATTAGACAGGTGACCAACGCAGTTGCATTATGACAGAACTTTCAACACACTTGTATCTAGTATGATAAAACACCGGCTGCTTTTGCACCATGTATCGCACTCGTCCTTCATTAGCAACTGCTCCAGTGTCCTTGTTTCGCTTCCACGACTTTCAGCTTCACCCTGCTTCATACTACAGTGACCTTAAGTCTTTGGCCACGTTCATACTGTCAGTTTTTGGGATTGACAACCGCATTTACTTACAGGTGTGAGTCTCAAAATGTCCCGTTCACACGGCAGCTTACAGTCGCTTTTCGAATACTGTCTGTATGAATGTGCAACAAGAGTCAAGCCCGTATTCCTTAAGAGTAACCATAGCAACAGAGACCAAAGCAATATCAAAGATGGCGACGTCCATAAAGCTGAAAGTATTACCACTTTCTGACACAACAATAGTCCAATCTTTCCACGAGTTCATCCATCAAATCATCATTAACCGACAGCAGCTTTTAAATTTGAGTGGAGATCGGCATTTGAGCCGTGCGCAGAACACACAACTGACGGGAGGGAGCGGCTCCGGTGGAGACTGGATATAAAACTTACATTAAAGCATGCAGCACACGGTAGACGCGCATATGTGCGGCAAAGTGGGTCTCTGGCACTAAATGACATGACGGACAACTTGTTGTCCAGTCCTGTTCCGTTCACACAGCGCATGTGTTCCAAGAATGAGGTTGTGAGTCCTGAAAATTTACAGGTGTGAGTTCGGTTATGGAATACGGTTGTCACACCTGTAAATAATAGTAATGTGTGTGAACGTAACCGTATTAAGGACTCAAATACGGTATTGACAACCATATTCTGCTGCTGTGTGAACGTAACCTTAAATACATTCGCTCATCCATGGACATGATTTCTGCCTGTGTTCCGACGGATTGCATCAGCTGTGGGGATGAAGACAACAACTCCCATGATGCCATCACGGCATCATCAAACTACACCTTTGTTTCTTCGTTTGTTTTGAATATGCGCCCTCTAGCAGCGAAAACGTACATATAGTGTCTTTAATGGTTAAATGAAATTTAATGAATCAAAAAGCATGTCTAATTAGTTGAAATCATGAAACTTACAGTATTAAACAGCATTATTAAAGGTTTAACAAAAAATGTAATTTTTAAGGCCCTATGAAATATTCTTATTTTTTTCCTCTCAAATTCATTTTTACCAAATTTCCATTAATTTCTGGATTCAATTTTAATGGTTTCATTAAATATTGATAATCAAATGCATCTCTAAATAATTATTATTTTATTTATTTCTTTTTTTCCAGAAATACAGTGTTGTGCATTTGCATTTTTCAGCTAAATTAATTCTGGTAAATAGTAGTAGTAGTAGTAGTAGTAGTAGTATCATTGCATAAATAATATTTCTGTCAGGGTTTCTTCAAGTTAAACTGAACTTCCGAATGCACTTCAGTATGTGTGTAGTAAACGGAACCACGTCTACACTACCGCGTCTGTGCCATTCATTCACACAGCGACGCGCAGAACATGCAAGATTCATATTTAAATGGTATTTTTGTGGCTTAATATTCACAGACACTAGGCCATATCACATTTTGATTTAAGTGTACTGACCTACTTTTGATGCATCCATCCAAAATTTGGCAAATTCTGTGCTATTCCGTGCAATACAGTAAGGCTACATTTAAGCATTACTTTTGCTATAGTTATGCCTATGGTTTGCACTACTCCGTCATTTTCAACCCTCGAAAACTGAGACTTTCGAAAATTTTAGTTTGAAAATGGAAACTTTTGAAAACAATGGTGTGGCTGCCCACATTCGCTCAGCGTATCCTTGTTGACCGTGTAAACAATAACATCATGCTCATTGTTGTACCCATAGATATGTATAGGTAGATTCCCCATTCGACCACTTTAAGCACGTAGACGCATCTGCCCTCTAAATACATATCTATGGTTGTACCTGCATGAATGGTCATGTGACATGCATTTTCAGTTGTGTAGTGTAGATGGAGACCTTTTTTAAAACGGCGTGAAAACGCCAGTGTAGACAAGGCACTAGTGTAAACATAGCCTAAATTCTGTTTGCATGACTTGATTCCACGATTCCATCTGCAAAATCATAGGGCCCTACATGTAAAATGCAGCTGATGTGCGATAAACAACATCTGCATCAACTCCTTCTTTTTGCTTACTGTGAAGAAAGTACACATTTGTGTTGATTGCTTTATTCAATTCCCATTGAACTCTTTATTAATTTCTAGTGCATTTCATAAGCATAACTGTGAACATCTCTGCTTAATAAAAAGGCAAAACCACCCATGAGAAAAAAGCACTGGAGTTATTTATACACGGTCTCTCAGTTGCTGTTCTTAAGTTCATGCATGAAGTTCTTCTCAAGAGGGTCATTGATTGGTCATAAATTCTTAGGAAGGGTAGGTCAGCGCAAAATACAAGTGTTATAAGTTTAATGCTTTCAGCGCTGTGGTAAATATCCTCCTGGGTGAAATAAATGTAGTCTTAATAGTAGAACCACACAGTTTCCTCGTAGCTGAACTACTACCACTTATTAATTATTTGTAAGAGCCACAGAGGTGATTTCCGCAATCATCCCATTGATTCACGTTTGTGTTAAATTAAGTCTCTGTCAACAGCATCTGTTACATGCTGTCAATTACATGTACATTTGGTTATGCTTTTTGCTGCTGCTTTACATTTGATCAGTTCGTCTATTTCCTAGGAATCAAACCCATGAATCTTGGAAATCTCAGTGCCATGTACTATTGTTTGAACTACAGGAGTTATCATTAACTATAGATGATAATTTCAGTGTCCCTCAGTTTAAAACATATACAAAAACTGCACACATTTACCACTGTTTGCTGAATTTTCATGGTCGAAATCAATGTATTTCAAAAGGAATCCACGCGATCCACGAGATTTCATGTGACGGCGATAGATTTTACAACCGGTTCAAGTTGGTCACATGGATATGCTGTGTTGACAAACACAAAGCTACTGCACATCACACTATTATCAAAAGACAATGGACAACGAAATGTCACCGATGGGCTATGTCACTGTGCTGATTTTGTGTCACCATACTTGAAGTAGCATGTGTGCGCTTATCAATGTTTTGGTGTGAGATATTTGTCTCTTCATCACACAAAGTGAACAACATTGGTCCCCATTGACTTTCATTGCATGAACAAAAAAACTCAACATTTTTTCAGCTGAAATAACAAAGTCATACAGGTTTGAAATGACATGAGGGTGAGTAAACAGAATTAAAATTTTTGGGTGAACAAGACACTTTAAGATCATTGTTTAGTTACTACACTCTAAAAAAGGCTGGGTTATTTTTTTTAACCAAAATGCTGGGTTCAGCCCGTTGGGTCATTTTATTGGGTTACTTTTAATATTTTTACCCAGGTGTTCGGTTATTTTTTAACCCAAATGCTGGGTTCAATTTGTTGGGTCATATTTAACGCTGGGTTATATTTAACGCTGGGTTATTTTTTTTTCTACCCAACCGCTGGGTTGAGCCTGTCTCTGACGAAACAACCCAGCTGCTGATTTACAGTCAGAGTGCGGGCTTTCTGAGTCCTCTACAGGAGAGAGCGGTTCTCAGCACCGCCGATTTGCACTTCTTCAGCGAAATAAAGGTTTGTATACATTTTATTTCATTCATAAAGTCTTTACTGTGCTGTTTGTATTGTATTGTTTTACGCAACGCAACCTAAGGATGAGATGTAGTCTACTAAAAGCCTCAAAGGCATCAGGGCTGAAGAGAGAACAAAAAGAACAAAGACGCAGGTCTTCAGGAGGTTTTATTTGTCCACAGGCATCTTCTCATTCTTTTCTCTTCTTCTTATCGCAAGAAGCAGTGAAGACTTACATTGCATCTCGTTGCCCTTCGACTGAAAATTACAACCAAAAGCCACACAATGTGGCGACTTATCAGTATTTTATTTTCGAAGTTGCGTTGCGGTAAAAAGCTCCAGTAGTGCATCCATTTCACGTCATCTAAATAATGTCGCCCTCCATAGTCCAAACTATGCATAAAACTAAGTGGATTTTTAAACTAACTTAAATCTTGGATTGTCTGTTACATATTTCAGTAAGAGACATCATTTGTTATATTAAGCCATACAAGTCTAAATACCCAGGGTTCCCTTTAAAGGTACAATCACACTGGCGAAATTTTGCACACAAAACAGATCTATTGTCTCTTGTCAATAGTGTAGTTATTAGGGGTGTAACGGTAGAAGTTACGGTTCTCTACGTATCTCGGTTTCGGGGTCATGGTTTGATATGAGTTTGGTATAACAGGAAATGCCGTTCTTCTTTTGGGTTGGTGCTTAGAACATCTCTTCTGCTTTTTCCAATTGTGATGCTTAGCGTTGTATTACTGTGTGCGCCCCCTTCTGGATTGATCACTTATGAATGACTGTATTCGTTGTCTTCAGGGTGAATACATGTACAGTTACAACCCTAGTAGCAATGTATGAAGCACAGCTCACACAAAAGCAGCTTTCTGTTGGACGAAGCAACAAATCCACATGACCAAACTGAACCAGTTGCGAAATCTGCAGGGGTAATTTTAAAATTCCAGATTGCATACATTTCTAATAAAATAACTGCATTTTGCCTGCAAAAATTCATTGAAAAAAGGTAAGTTAAGACTGACTCAACACTCGAGAACATGTGATCCCTCTCAGACTGTGTTCCGATCCAGAACAAATGTCTCACCAGACCATTATTCCCAAAAAGAGGAGCGCAGCATCTTGCCCTGTTTGGCAACAGAGGGTTAATGTTACTTTTAGGTGCGTGAGGAGCGCAGCAGGCAGCTTAGCTAGGGGTGTGTTACTGCCTTGCCCCTGACCCACATTCTCAGACGGAGCAGGCAGCAAATAAATATCTTCATCGCTGTCACTGGCTGTGTGTCTGAGAGCTTGATCTTTCCCATGGCTGCTGTCAGTGGGAGAGGCAGCCTGCCTCAGCTCAGTGGGAATACGAGGTTTGCCGGTGAGTCATCTCAGTATGTGGTGAGCCACAAAATATCTGGGAGAGAAGAAAGTAAACTTCTCAAAAAACTGTATGGCAATAATTGATACTTGGGGTTACGGACCGCAGGCTACGTGAGCTGACGCTACACCAGCCTTTACATTAACCATGAGAAACACGTCTGGGGCGCAACAGTGGGAAACTTCCCCGCACCGGCTACATGTCAAATGGCACGTCAAAAGATTGCGGCGGCACCAAAAATAATCCTTGATAAATGGCCAACATGACATTAACCAATGCAAGCGTTAGTCTCATACATCACTCTCGGACATTGTCCCCCCCAGGCATGTTTTATGTTTCAGATACAAGGCAATATTTCTCAGCTGTAAATGTCACGTTTGACTGTGCAGTTTATCAGCGATCTGTTCCCTTCAGAGAGCGCTAGTTTCGATAGGATGTGGAATTGATTTTATTGAAAAGCTCGTAACCGATCTCTACCTACAGCTCTCCCCGCGTGCGACTCGGTCTAGCGGAAAGCGGCAGCACAATGTCTCGCTACACACAAACAGCTCAGACTAAAAGAGCTGAGTCACTGGTGCTATTGTCTGAAAGTTTAACTGGCAGAATCAAATCTCGCAGCGCTTGTATTAACACCCTATCTTTTAGCCATCTTATTTGGTATTGTTCAAGTCTAATTGGTTTTCAAATTAATTACGGTTTTAAAGGAAGTATACTTGTCTACACAGGAAAAGATGGGGTTTACCACCTATAAAGACAGCATTGTTGGAGCCTGTAGTCAAGCATTTTCATTGTGCAGTCGATGCAGTTTCTTCTCTTGTTTTTCTCTTAATGGGTTTTACTTGATAACAGTGTTGTGGAAGCTATTTTGAAATAGCTTGTCAAGCTACAAGCTACTCCTGAATTAAAGGAGTTCAACTGCAGTCAAGCTACTAGTTGAAAAAACAGCAGTTAGCTGCACTTGCTCACAACAAAAGTAGCTAACTGCTTTGAAGTTATATAAAGGGGCAACGTCTCAATTAGGGCGACAGCCAACTTGAAATGTAACATCTACACTAATAACTTATATATAAAAAGACTCCAAAACATACCGAACAGCAGAATTTAAAGAGACCCCTTGAGATTAAGAAGGACTGTGTAATTTTTCTTTGAAACAAAAGTTAAATGTGTCTAGAATAGTTTTCAGCAGTGTTGGGGGTAATGCATTACAAGTAACGCAAGTTACATAATATTAACTCTTTTTCCAAGTAAGTAGTAAAGTAACGCATTACTTTTTAATTGGGTAAACTAACGCAAATCCGCAGCGTAAATCTGCAACAGGTTCAATGCCTAGAAATGTATTCGTTAAAATAGTCCATGTGACATCAGTGGTTCAAATGTAATGTTAAGAAGCTACTTGAATACTTTTCGTGTGCAAAGAAAACAAAAATAACAACTTTACAGTATTCGACTATTTCTTCTCTTCCAGGTCAGTCTCCGCTGCCATTCACAACAGTACTATGATGCACCAGAGGGTCAGAAAGGTCAGAAAGCTCTTGGATTTCATCAAAAATATCTTAATTTGTGTTCTGAAGATGAACGAAGGTCTTACGGGTTTGGAACAACATGAGGGTGAGTAATTAATGACAGAATTTTCATTTTTGGGTGAACTATCCCTTTAAGTGGCATTTTATTTCATTAACATATTACACACAGGTAGTTTTTATTTCCAGAACATCATTTACTCAGTAACATTTTACAACAAGGTATTATTAGTTAACATCAGTTACTGAATTATGTAACATGGAAAAAACAAAACTGTGAGTAGTTTTCATCTTAGTTCACAGTGCATAAATAATATTATAAAATGGAGAGTTCCGGTCCTTGATTCTGATTGGTTGAGCCGCATTGGAAGCTGTTGTAAATTGCTCTAAAAACATACACCTTTGTTTACGTTTGCGTGTCGCTCGACAATCACAACCATTTCTACCCCCTATTGTTTGGCGGAAGAATAATGTTTTTATTAATATCATTACACTTTATTTTGTGAAACCTTACTACGTACACTCTCAAAAATCAACTTGTTGGGTCATTTTATTGGGTTACTTTTAATATTTTTTACCCAGGTGCTGGATAGTTTTTCTGTAAGTGAGTTGCTTGGTCATTTTTAACACTGGGTTATTTTTTTATACCCAGCCTCTGGGTTGAGCCTGTCTCTGACGAAACATCCCAGCTGCTGAGTTACAGTCAGAGCACAGGCTTTTTGAGACCCTCTACAGGGGAGAGCATGGAAACACCTTTTGCCTTGCATAAAATAAATGGATTTTATTCATTACAGTACTGAGTTTAATTTAAGTTGATGTTAAAATTTGTTCTCTAACGTCAGTACTGTTTGTTTATGGGCAGGTTTTGGAGTCAGTCATGGCATCTTTCAGCTACGAGTGAAACGTGAGGACGCGGTCAGGCAAACAGCAGCCTCTCACCGGCTCAGATTTCAGTGACACACCTGCATGAGAATTAGCACTATTTCAGTAAAAAGCAATTACAGTAAATGGTTGAATATACTAAAATTATAATTCTACTTTTAAATGTTACATATTTTATGTCTAAAATGCTTGTTAAACGAGTTTAAATTTATGTAATATTGTAAACTATGCTGTATTCACCCAAATAAATTCAGTTTGTCTTGTATTTTGTCCATGTGTTCTTGCTTAATATTAAATGTTCATCATTTGATTATTGCAGTTGCCTCTAGTAATTCTGTGTGTGTTTTTTAAGTCCCAGTCCATTTTAAACCAGCAATATAGTCATTTTTAAACAACGGCTGACTTAAATGAAATTACCCAGCATGTTTGGTAAAAACATTTACCCCAACCAGCTGGGTCAAAATAACCCAGCATGTGTTCTGTCCAATATTTACCCAGCACTGGGTTGCCAAATAACCCATTTTTAGAGTGTACAGTATATGGAATAACCATTTTATAAAAGCAATAAGCCCCATGAAGCCGTGGTTTACAGTGAATTCATAACAGCTAAGGGGGTTTTCTGCTTCGCGTCATGCCTACAATGCCCTTAACTGTTATAAATTCACTGTAAACTACAGCTTCTTGTTTTGTTTACAGATACACATTTAGAATTGTTAATGTTGAAATTAATATTAAACTAATAATTTATACAAAGTACTGTGCATTATTAGTTCATGTTAACTAATGTAGGTAACTAATGTTAACAAATGAAACTTTTTTGTGAAGTGTTACAAAGTAAATGATTACAGAATTTTAACTTTTAGGTGAACTATACCTTAATCCAAGTATTACACTAAATAAAAGAAGACCTAAACTGTCGCAGGGATTCAAATCGGGAAATGTATTTTCTGTATCTGTCTGAGAGTTATTTCAGTCCAGTGAAGGACATTTGTCTGATCTAGTCTAATTGGCAACTATGAAGAAACATAACAAAGAAATCCAGAACTCTCTAGTGACAACAGTGACATGAAAGTCTGTTACCAGTCAAACAATGATTTAAAAATACTTAAATGCAATTGACATTTAATAGACGGGTCTGACATCCCGCCAATTAACAATAAGCGCTTTAGGATATTCAATGGTCACAAGGGAATCAGGATTTAGGTCTTGTACATTGTAACCCATTTGCAAGTGCACTGGTGTCTTACCCCCAAGAGCTTTTGGTTTATCTCAACCCATCTTGACAGAGCGGCTCTCTGTGAAAAAGATCGTGACTGTCCTTGATGTGACACCAAAGACTGAGCTCCACACGGCGAACACTTCCTCCAGCAGATGTTACTGCAACATCTATTGCTTCTCTATAGCTGAGTGCACAGTGATTACCGCTTTGGCCATCTTATTTCTCTCCATTTCTCACTGCACATCACCTCTTCCTGCGGACAATCACAGGACAGGAAAATAGAACGCTTTAGCCCCGAGAGGTCTGTTTAGATAGATGTCAGCCGAGTTGTGCGAGTCATCTTTTTTGATCTGTTAGCCACAGTGGGTCTAGAGACAAACAGACAAGTTATTTTTATATCTCATTGGGGAATCATAAATTGAGTGTCCACTTCAGTATGGTGATTGTTTACTGAAATGTCCACCACATGAGGTTTATTGTGCTCATAGAATATCACTGCACTCATTGCACTGTGACCTCTGCGACTCTGAAGGTGAGAGCGCTCATTTGTGTATACAAGAGCCAATTATAACAGCAACAACAGACATCATATGACATCATATTCTCATTTAAGGGCTGAGTAGAAAAAAAAAGAAACACAGAAACTCTTAAAAATACATATATATATATTTCCCTTTTATATGAGGTTTGTCATTTGTGCAACTCTGTAATTTGTGTTTAGATTTTGTCATTTTCTAGAGATATCAATTTCTAACATTACTTACAAAATAAAATACATTTAAAACAGGTTTATGAACAGGTAACAGAGTTGCAATTTTAGCTTAAATGAAGCTAAAAAAAATGTATGTATTTATTGATAAACTTGCATTTACCATGACTAAAATTATAAAAATAAATAACAATATTTGCTTTTGTTACATTAACTTGAGTGACAAGGTTTAAAGGTTGACAAATGCAGTCAACTTACAACATTTATCAAACCTATTATTCAAAATTATTTATTTATTCACATCCAAATTACATTAAATCCTTGTTTGGTGTCAATAAATAAATAAATAAATAAATATATATATATATATATATATATAAAATCAACTGATTAAATAAACATTTTATCAGTTGACAGAGCTGGGTAGATTATTTACAAATTCTGATCCGTTACTTATTCCAAATTACATGACAAAAATTGTAATGTAATCCACTGCATTACATATGTTGGGTAATATAATCAGACAACTTTTAGATTACTTTTGAACTGACTCGTTTATCACATTGATTTCAATTGGATAATTTTGTATCATATTGACATAAAAATACAAAGAGTAGAAAATATATTCCATTTGTTATTACTAACAATGTGAAGTGCATTAAACATCATATTACATCAAGGTGTTTGTGAAGAAACTGCGGGGGGTTTATGAGTTTAATGAAAAACTAAATAAATTAAAATAAATATTTTTAAAACCAATCAAAATAAAAAACATACTAAAATGAAATATTTTATCTGTTTATCTGCATGTCATGTGGCCATAATCAACATCAGAGAACCATGAACGTGGAAATGTGATCCTTAATTATTAAAATATTTATTTTAAAATCTCAGGGGAACATAAAGTAAATATATTAGGTGAAAGAGGTTCAGATGACAAATAAAGTTTGTGAATTTGTAACCTATCGACGTGAATCAGCGTGATCGTGTCGAAGTTTTTACACTGATTTAAGAGCGGTCTACACAATAAATAATATATAATCCATGCACAATAATTAATAATAATCTCTTACCCGTCTCTTACAAAAATTCAGCAGCACTAATTGGGATTTTCTCCGTCATTATATCTTTCCACCTGTGTATGCCGTGAGGTTTACGTCGTTTTTTGTCTTCGTTAGTCTGGCTTCCAAACTTTTCTGCTTTTTTCAACCCTTGTCTCCACTGGTAAAGCACTATGATTTATAAATAAAGATTATTTTTTTTAATCTCATTGTTGCTCTTCATGTCAATAAATTTCACAAGGTGTCTACAGATGACGGCAGCCAATGAGCATGAAACATTGCCATTCACGTCAAGCACAGCAAAATGACGTACCACACAAAAAATAAAACCCTTTTTATCCACCTTATAAGAGTGGGTGCAGCCATTTGTAATTTTTTTGTGTCTGGTTTCTGGTCTCATCCACTTCCAGCTACTTTAGCTGCACAAAAAGCTCGTTTGCTGCTTGATATTGCAAACTGGTGTGTCTTACCATATTATTTTAATGTATTATCTTACTCATGAACACACTGGTTTGTAGTGCAAACTGTTTTACTGTTTAATGCACTTCAATATTCTTCTCCCACTGGTGGATTATGAACCGGACATCTAACACATTACCAAAAAACAGCTTACTTCCACACTGAAAAATAAGGTGGATAGAATGCTATTATGAAAACACTCATCTCAGGTGAGTATACACAATTCTGGTGGTGACTTTTCACAAAAACACAATGTATTTCTTAATGTTAACACAAAACTACAAACTGCAGTTAAACTAGTTACAATAGTTTAACAATTATTATTATTTATTAGTGCCTATAATGCTTAAAAAAAAAAAAACATTGGACACCCCCACATGGAAAGAACCTATATGAGGATATATGCGCATATATGAAACCTATATGCAGTATATATGCACATATATGATAATATATATGCTGCATATATGCGTATATATGCCACATATAGGCAAAATTGAGGTGCATATATGTGCATATACAGGCCATATAGGTCTCCTGTATTGCTTCTTTATATCCATATATTATATGTGCATATATGTACATATAATATAGGAAAACGGCCAATTTTATATATGTCACATATATTAAAAACCTATATCAAAACCTATAATAAAACATATATGTTTATATAGGTTATTTCCGTGTGGGTAAATTCCATAACATGCCAATTACATGTGATACCAATTTCACGTGTTCGCACATAAGTTTTTTGCATTTTTTTTTTTTTTTTAGTTAGTTCTTAGTTATTGCCTTGATAATAGAAAATATGAGCTAGGCATCATGTATGACAGTTGCCAAAGTGAGATATGAGCTAAAATGACCAGATCCTGCCATGAGCTATATAGGAGACATATCTTGTATGTACATATAGGGCTTTTTTGTGGATATAAAGAAGCAATACAGGAGACCTATATGGCCTGTATATGCACATATATGCACCTCAATTTTGCCTATATGTGGCATATATACGCATATATGCAGCATATATATTATCATATGTGTGCATATATACTGCATATAGGTTTCATATATGCGCATATATCCTCATATAGGTTCTTTCCATGTGGGGGTGTCCAATGTTTTTTTTTTTTTAAGCATTATAGGCACTAATAAATAATAATAATTGTTAAACTATTGTAACTAGTTTAACTGCAGTTTGTAGTTTTGTGTTAACATTAAGAAATACATTGTGTTTTTGTGAAAAGTCACTACCAGAATTGTGTATACTCACCTGAGATGAGTGTTTTCATAATAGCATTCTATCCACCTTATTTTTAAAACGGCCAATTTTATATATGTCACATATATTAAAAACCTATATCAAAACCTATATTAAAACATATATGTTTATATAGGTTATTTCCGTGTGGGCCAATGTGCGCCATATTCGTGGAAAGTGCTGACTAAATGTTAGCCATATATTAAACCTCTGGTAGAAATGGCCATAATTTATCCATTACCCCTTAACCTTTTGGCAGGCAGTGCTCAGCCCTGGCATAGAGAGATATCAGTGGACATCTGGCTAAATGGCTGAAATGGACAGCAGCGCAGAGTTATAAATATTCAAGTCTACTCTATTATCACAAACTACATAAACAATGCAGATGAATAGTTTTCAAAGGTTTGTCAACTTAAATCCATTTTTCTTGATAGATTTTCCCTCCTGGTGTCAAGGCAAATCAGACCCCTGCATTTGCAACTGAGTTATTCCACCGAGGGTAAAAATGCGACTCAGAGCTCAGCTCGTCATAGATAATCAAGCCATCAGCATGCAGATGCCAAAGCCAGAGGTACAATCTCAAATGTATAATCAGGATGAAACGTGTGTGTGTGTGTGTGTGTTCAAGCAGAAACTGATCAGTGCAGACAGCGATACGGCACATCTGAACTTCCCTGCTAGAACTTGCTTTTTACATGCCGTGTTTTTAGTTTCATCGTTACGCCTTCTTGGGCATCAGTGATGGTCAAACGTTGGCTCTGCTCACTTCAGACGGATTCTGTTCCGCACTCTAATAGCAGCGTTTAACACTAATGACGGAACACAGCAGCAAAGGGCAAAGGTGGGACTCTGTCTCTTTAACTGTCCGTCTGCATTGGTTTGGTCGCTTGAGGGCACATTAATAAAAGGACTATTTGAACTCTGAGGCCGTCGGTGCTAGTCTTTTGATAACTCTGTTATTTCAGGTAAATGGATAATCATTCCGAGTGCTCTTTTATCAGAGTTGAGAAACAAAACAGAATGGATTTACATGATTTCCTCTCGAACGAAATTTGACCTGCATTTAAAGGAGTTTTCGGAGTCAAATATATCTGGGTGAATCTCACAAAGCCTATCAAAACTGTCAGCAATTACTTTTCAGCTTTAGAAATCATTGTAATATGCTGATTTGCTGCCCATTATCAATGCTAAAAAAGAGTTTTGCTGCATAATGTTTTTGTGGAAACCTTTCCTAATATTTGAATGGTATTTCCACTTAAAATATAAAGCAGCAAAAAAACCGTTTTCAACGTTTTTGAGACACAAATCAGGATATTAGCATGTTTTTTGAACAATCATTATTAAATTGTTAAATATATTTTAAATTGTACAGTAATAATATTTCACAACAATGATTTTTTTTCACAAAACGTTTGACCGGTAGTTTAATTTCTAAAGCGTGAGCTGAAAGTGACAGGTTTCATGAGATTCTCTGCTGATTTATTGTTTGATGCTCCCATATGTGCAAAATTTTGGTTGATTCGTCACTGTGGACTTTAGTTTTAACAAAGGCACAAACACAAGATCCTTTGTTTGCATTCAGAATTAGCCAGATAAGACGATAAAGTGCAAGTTTTGGAGATTTACCAAGTAGACTGCAGCAAGCAGTGTATAAAAACAGCCCAGAATACACAAATCCTGCTGCCATCTCAACATTCATCTCTCAGTAAAGCATGTTTGTGCTAACCATGACCTAAAGCATTACAAAATCATCAACACACTGGAAAAGCGAGGCTATACATTTTCCCCAAGTCCTTGATATGACAATTTTCCCCGTATAAACTTCCCAGTGCTCAATTTACTCTAACTGATGCTGGCAGAGGGAAAACAACTTCTAAATCATCAAGTTTTCTTATGTTTTGATCATTAAGAATACATAATAAGATAATTTATGATATAAAGTGAAGGGCGAGATGACATAAAGTAAACAAGGTTCAGGCCAGATGCATAAATTAATAAATTTGGTGAGCCAAGACATTCATCACAGATTAGCACAATTAAAATGCAGTTTCTGGTATCTATGCAGGTTTCTCAAATAATGAGATGAAATAAATTTGCCCACACACTGAATTACCAAAGCAACCCAAAAAAAAAAGTGTATGTGTATCTGGATTTTAATATAGTATAATATCATGCATTCTAACATTTAAATAAAGTCCACAAAAATTGTTGTGCAAAACATTTAATGCATTAGATGAGAATTATTCACTATCTAGATTATAATTTAATGAATCTGATGAATAAATTTAATTAAATAAGGGGTTTTTCTGCTGCGAAAGATGTATGTATATGCTTGTGCATTAATATAAGAACATTATGGACATATTCTGCATATGAATTATTCCAAGTTACAGAGATGGCAAAAGTACACACATCCTTCACTCAAGTAGAAGTACAGATACTCATGTCTAAAATACTCTGGTAAAAGTAGAAGTACTGACTACACTTAAACTACACTAAAGTAAAGAAGTATGGGCTCAGACATGTACTTAAATAAAAAGTACCCATTACTACTACCTGTTTTTGTGACATGCTGGTAACTGGACCTCATCATATTGACACATTAATACACTGGTCTCAAACTCAATTCCAGAAGGGCCACAACTCTGCACAGTTTAGTTCCAACCCTAATCAAACACACCTGATCCAGCTAATCAAGGTCTTCAGGATTACTAGAAACTTCCAAGGTGTGAGTTGGAGCTGGTTTGAGCTAAACTCTGCAGCCCTCCAGGAATTGAGTTTGAGATCTCTGTATTAATACAAAATAACTCACATTTAATTTGTTAGCTAATGCATGTACTAAACAAACACCATGTAGTAGAACAGGGGCAGACTGGGACAAAATTTCATTCAGGCCATATCCCATACACCCACAACAAATTCTGAAACCATGGACAACCCCTTTTTTTTTTTTTGTATGGCCATCACATTTAAATAAATGTTTAAAACCTTAGGCTAGGGCCGTGCAAAATAAGAAAAAGGCTCTCTCTTGAATTGCACCTTCACTTCCATTTTCCTTTTCAGTCTGTTCATTTTCCATGATATCTCTCTGCATCTCACTTTGTGTGCGTTTGCTTTTTTTCACTAATTTTCTTGTACCTGTCACTTTTCCGATCAGCCATTTACTGTTATGAGTATATCTCTACCTTCTTGCAAAACAACCACCTCATTATATTCTATTTGCAGTAACAATTTAATTTAAGTTCAATTTGAAGTATCACATCATGACCAGGTGTTGTTGTTTTAAATCTTAAAATGGCTTAAATACCATAGATTTAACCAAACTATATTTTCTAAATTGCCTAAATGTCAAAAAAGTAAAATAATGATTACATCATGACAATATCTTTATAGAAAAATCCTAATACTGAGCATGTTATTGCATTATCATGAGTCATATTTTTCTCTTACCAAAATTAACCATGGTTTATTACAGCAAAAGTATAGTAACCATGTCTTTTTGTTTGTTTGTTTGTTTTTGGGGGATTGATTAATCTATTTTTAATTTACAACCATAGTTTTACTGCACATCTCATGGTTAGACTATAGTCAGTGTAGCAAAACCATGGTTCATTTGTGGTTACCATGGTTTAACTCTTAAGGGTTGTGTTGTTATCTGCCCTAGCTCCCTCTGAACGTATTACAAAACGATGTTTTATAACATTTGTTTGCTAAATGACTACTGTAACTTTACAGTAGATAATAATGATGTCGTTTAGCTTAGAATATTTTTAGTGATGATAGTAATTTAGTTTAGTTTCGTTTATAGTAGCTGTAGTTTTGCCTTTGTTTACTTAGTTTAGCATTAAACTGCTAGCAACTCTTAGCACCCTGTTTACAGATAAAACTGACCTGTACTTGAAGTCCTGAACAGGTCAGTAGTTTTGCCTCTATGATCCACCCGGGCGCTTCCACTCCATTCTCGAGTCACCTGCAATTATTACTTTGATAAAAACCGTTTGGCGGAGACACGGAGCGCGCGCGAGCCGAATCGAGTTGCTAGTTTAGTTAGTTATCGAATGGTGATCCACCAGATGCTAGTTAAAGGTAAAGTAACGAGCCTGGTTTGAAAATGTAAGTAGAAAGTAGATTTGTGTCAAAATGTAGGGAGTAAAAGTAAAAAGTAGTCAGAAAAATAAATAAATAGTACTGATACCAGAAAAAGTACAGTAAGGAAGTATATAATATGCCTGCCAAGACTGATGATCAAACATTCAACATGCTCAAAAGAAATAGTTTTTTTTTTTTGAAGTTTGACCCTATTGTAGTAAAAAAACATGATCTGTATTTGTTATTCACACACTGTATGTGTGATTCGACTACTTTCTAAAATTAATTAATCATTCAGTTTGACTGGCTGAGTGATGTTCCATGAGTGTTGATATAACAGTCACAGCATATGGACTTTTCACTGTTTGTCACCTCACTTGTCTCTGTTTTTATGTTCCAAACAGATTGTCAGTCTGTGCATTAACAGTGAGGATTTTTCTGCAGCATAACTTCATGTATTTAAAAGTGAGTCGTTTGAATCATTCGCCTATGTGATTCATTCTAAATTCAAACTGATTTATTTAGAAATGCAAGTTGTGTTGCTTGGAGACTCATAATTATTGAAGGCTTTGTTAAACTATTTTTACAAAGTAATTGCAATATTATGACTAAAACGTAAGTTACTCAATGTTACCTTGTTTAGTTACCTTGTTTAGTCTGTATCAGTTGAGTGGGAAATAGGATGTGCGATTCATCACAACTAAAACAAATTGAATTGAGCTCTATTACAGTCTTGTATATATTGAGCTCTACATAACTTGTTTGACCTTATGATACTTTTCTTCAAAGGTTGACAACTGGATTAATAAAGCTAATGATTGTCAAGCTTGTCCTTGACAATAAGGACACATAAAAGTCATTAACAATCAATTCAATTTTCCACTAGCACAATCATGATGTTACCCAGCATACTATGATGACTGCTGTGGTCACAGTTTGTTCCCTTTGGCTGGTAGATCATTATGCTGGCAAAGTGCATTTTTCTCCACTGAAAAGTAGTTGTGTATTCTGATGAAATACATTCTTGCAAGCAACATATCAATCTGAAATATTTCATTTTATTATGGTAGATATTTGACTAGTGCCCAATTTGTTTTTGAACAGCTCCTAAAAGCATGAAATTGAAAGAAAATTCTGTTGCATGTATTTGTGGAGACACTTTCATGGTTCTGGGCTCATACTACCACACTCCACTGTATATGATTACTCTATAAGTTAAGCTAACATAAGCATGCCACCCAAGGGCAATGCTCTTTATTTGACCGAAGCACTTCCTTTGATCTGTGATTTACCAACATTTTCTTACTAAAATGCATGTATGTTAGTCGTGGCCCCAGTATGTCCATGCCAGTACCTGCACACAGAGTTCTCGCACACAATAGTGCTGGGCGGTTTGACCATAAATCTTTATCACGTTTCTGATGTTTTCACGTTTTATCATGGTTTTTTCCCTGACTGTGGATTCTTATGAATCAGAATGCATGAAACAGTTGCAGAACCACTGCATTTTAACCATGATCCAAACAAACATGCTACTTGTATCATGAAAATTAGATGTAAATTAGATATTATAGTATAGTTTCAGAATTTTATGCAAAAATAGAATGGTCTGACCTTAGCTTTGTGAAACCAAAAAACATCTGCACCAAACGAAAACAGCTGAGTCAGACACAAATTCACTCTCTGACAGCAGGTGGCGCTTATGAAACAGCAGCGAAACAGCGCTTCCTTCATTCCTGTTCTAAACAAAGCAGCTCTGCTATTTTAAATACTACATTAATATGCATTATACCATATAAACTTTTCTGAAAACAGTCAGCTCCCATCATTCATGTAAACCCCACTCCCAATTCAGTATTTTGGATTTTCTTCCAAAATTTCATGCATGGTGAGTGAGTTTGCTCTGCCTGTTGCAGTATTTTCTCCTCTTTGCGTTTGTCTTCAACGCCTCTGGCTTCTGTTAACTGCTGTTTACAGTTGGTTTATTATTTGTTAAATAATTAGTTGTGCGTACATCATGGAGATGTCTTATTTGACATCTGCATTTACATCTGGAAGATGTATCTGGAAGGAGTGTTTGCAATACGTCTATAGGACGTTTCCTATCAGATGTCAAATAGATGTATGTAATACTGACATCTTAAAGACGTTTATCAGATGTTTGTACACAGCAGATGCTTTCCAGATCAAATGATCTTTAACAGACATCTTGCAGACATACGTGTGCTATCTGGGTTAAGATTTAGAACGTATGTAAAACTGACATCTTACAGATGTCTATCAGATGTTTGTACACAGCAGATGCTTTACAGATCAAGCCATCTCCCTAATAGTAATAATAATACACATACATCACAGAGACGCCCGAATTTACATCTGCAAGACCTTTTTTTTTTTTTTAGAGTATTTGCTCATCTGCTCATTATACATTTATAGGACGTTTCCTATCATATGTCAAATAGACGTCTATTAGATGTTTTTAAGATGTTTATGATTTAGAATGTATGTAAAACTAACATTTTAAAGACATCTGTCAGATGTTCGTACACAGCAGATGCTTGCCCGATCAAATGATCTTTAACAGACATCGTTAAAAGACAGATGTATTTTTTAGAGTGTTTGCTCATCTGCAATACGTCTATAGGACGTTTTCTATCAGTTGTCAAATAGACATCTATTATTTGTCTTTAAAATGTTTATGATTTAGAATGTATGTAAAACCGATATCTCACAGATGTCTATCAGATGTTTGTACACAGCAGATGCTTTCCAGATCAAGTGATCTTTAACAGACATCTTGCAGACGTACATGTGCTATCTGGGTTATTAAAGGGGTCATCGAATGATAAGTTCACTTTTACATGTTGTTTGAACATGATTGTGTGTTGGCAGTGTATGTACAAATCTTCCCTATAATGATAAAAATCCATGCAGTGGTTTTTAATTAATCTGTAAAAATAATATCCTCTTTTTCAAATCGAGCCATTCTCAGATGCCTGTCGTTGTTGTGTCACACCCACAGAGGCCGCTCCCACCATAGTTGATTGACATTAGCGTCTTACCTAAGATCAGTTGTAACAGTCCAACCTCCATGTTTTGATGCCGGAGCAGGAAAGGAAGTTAGACTAGAACTGAGTGATTGAGGTGTTGTGTTGCTGGATGTAATAATGAACGTAGTGGTCGTCATTTACTCCCTACATCTGAGCTGCTGAAGATGCAGTAGATTACATTTGTTTGTGAAGGGAATGTGCCTCCCGATCTACATATATCTATGTTCACGCAAATCATTCGTGATCCAGCTTCACTTGCAGCCAAGCCCGGATTAACCATACGGGCAACTGGGCAATTGCCCAGGGGCCCACGACATCTAAAGGGCCCAGGACAGCAAGGGCACGAGCAAAATACTGTATCTGTAATCTCCCGCTTTATATTTAACAAACTGTCCACCCAGGGCTTTTGCGCTGCACAGAGATATGCTGCGCTGCCTATGACTTTGAACGTGAGTTGAGAGCGGTTGAGAGTCAGTCTCATGCGGACTGACCAATGAAGAGAGGGCCTCAAGTTAAGACCCTCTCCTCATTGGTCAGTCCGCATGAGGTGGGTCAAAGCTTACGCCGAGCCCGAGCGCGTTACGTGACGTCAGGCGTTGCTACAACAGAAAAAAAAATCAGACACAATGGAGAAGCTAAGTGGGAGCGCGAAGCGAAAATTAAAAAAAGGAAAAGGACATCAGAAACGCTGAAAATTTAAAGTATATACCTATATACTCAAATTCAAACATGCACTTCCTCATTATTTAGGACTAAAGTTGTGTGTTTTGCCAGATTATATAGCATTTATTTTATCTTGTCTTCTTCAGAGAAATTGTTTTGTGTATTTAGTATTGTGTAGTGTATTTATGTAGCACTAAAATGTTTAACTGGTTAATTGTGTTATAACATGTTGTTGTTCTATTTTAAAATAAGTTAAATAAGCTTAGGATCAAAATGTTTATGATCAAATAGTGGTACTGCATTTTATTTTTTATTTTTTCCTTGAGGTGCCAGCTTTATGAAAATGCTGTAAATTGTTGTGGAGGGATAACTGGCAGATTTCAAATTGTTTGTGTTGGACTAATAACTTGATTGCCTTGTCTTCTGTGATAGCTCTATCAATTCCATACATTTCTATTGGGAATAAGTGTTGTTAAATAAACGATGGTTTGAAAGTGGTTGCTTATCTATTCATTTTTTGTGAAAATGGAGGATACTTCCCTCCCTCTCAATGTAGTGGGTCAATTTTACCAGATTATACACAGATGCTGATGTGTTTTGTTTTCATAGCATCATATGTGAGTGAATGTCTTTGATAGGGGACATAGTAGTGCATTTGTAGTTCTATGAGCATTTAAATATTTGTAAATCAAAATATGATGACAGTTAGGATTTGAAGTATTGAGTATATTTACTGTATATTACAGTAATATATTCTATATATGACCATATTATGGTGATCCTGGGGTCGTGATGATGGGGCCCTTGAATATTGTTGCCCAGGGTACAACAAAGTGTTAATCTGGCCCTGCTTGCAGCAGAAGTGAGTATAAGGGGTTTTTTTATGAATCTTTGCGATAACCTTTCCTAATAATATGCTAAGTAGCAAGTTTAGTGGCTAAACGCGGCTAAAGTAAACAGACTGGTCTCTCCACAGAGAGAAGAGGGGCGGGGCAAGCAGAGCTCATTTGCATTTAAAGCAGCCTCGACCAGAATGAGATGATTTTTGCAGAGCTGATTTTGGCAAGGTAAAAAGGGTGTTGTTTTACACCGCCACTGAGAATTTTTAACTAAAGTATATTTTAGATTTTTCATTAAGACCCTAAAGAATCATATCAACTTGTAGAAAATGGGCATCCGATGACCCCTTTAATAGTTCTATTAAAAGTTCTCTAAATTCACACCGCTATCTATGTTGGTTAAGCGCTTTTTTAAAGATTGATACTGTGTGCATAATTCAAACCAGTTTACTGTTTGAATGGGTGTATCGCCCAGCACTAACATGGAGTACGAGTATGCCAGCAGGTTCTCTAGTGTAGGCATCTGCTGCTGGCTCTAAATCTCCTCAAATAGCGGATTTCTGCAGCTGTTAGTGCCACTCGTACAATGTAGTGTTGCTTTAGTGTTATACGGTACATTCCTACTCCTAAATAGTGTCTTTTTCATTGCCACTTTGACGCACAACATGATTTTAAAGAGTGTGTTGGTGTTTTAGCCCATGCCACACAATAACTTTAGGCTGAAAATGACAGAGGAGAGAGTCCATGGGCTGAATCACAGCCACTATATGAGTGCTTTGTGGTTTACTGAAGTTCTAATTCAAACTTCAGACAGAATGAAAACAACATGAAATAATAGAATTCCACTCAGCCAACTTCTGCGTATCACATGATCTATGTGTTCCACACCATACTTCTGGTGATCTGCTTTCTTTAAATTCCAAACTCCTATGAATTATTTGGATTCAGCCTTCAGAAGCATCAAAAATAGCAGCTGGCTGGTTTCTGGATGGAAGTGTAGGTTGAATGTAAAGAACAGATCTTGTGCTCCTCATCCAAGAGAATCCAATTCTTAGGACTCAATGTTTTATTCCACTGTAGACCATTGCTTCCGTTTCATGTGAATTAGCTTTTATTTAAGAAACTAGCAGTTAGATGCAAAATATGGTTAAAATGCAAAGGATTTATAAACCACAGAAAGGAAAAACAACTTGGTTCCTGTTCAATTCAATTCCCTCTGACTGACACACAAAGTGAAAACAATTAGTGTCTAATATAGCATCCGCCACGCACCGGTGTCCCATGAGTCACCACCTTAGTTTCATTCATGCCAACGTCGTGACAGTTCAAAACCTTAAAACCAAAATGCCTGGGATAATATACAATAAATGTCGTCTTGCAGAAATAATAATTGTATTGCATCAGAAACCTAGCGCCTCTGAACCTTTGATGTGCCCTCACGTTAGCACATATGGAGGAAACTTCAGTGCAGAAGCATCATTAGAGATGTCCTCAGTGCTACAGTGCCCTCTACTGTTCACTGTGCAACACCTGCAGGGGACTATCAAATATAGTAACCAGTGTTGGAGTGATTAATATTAATGCATAATGAAAAATTCATTAAAATGGAACAATAACAGGACTATATGTTAGCAGTATAACTTCCTGAGTTGAAGAATCAGATTAAAATGCTTTAGGGTAATAAAAGACAGCCTAATAAACCACAGAACAACAGTAGTCTAGCCAATAAAAGAAAGTAGTCTTCATATGCTTGTAATTCAACACTTGTTTGTCAAAGAAACAAAAGATAATGGTCTAAGCACTGATTATATTACAGTAGGTGCAACAAGGGTACATCTCATGATTTTGAATAAATAACTTTAATGAGAGTAAAGCAAAGTAAACACATAAAAATGTACATAATCAACTAAAATAGAGAGCAGTACGCTTGTTAAAAACTAAAACAGCAGTTGATCAGAACAGCATATATTCCATATGTAACCAACCATGTAATGATTACGCTCAAATGAACGGTTTAGATAAAAGCTCACCCACATCTTTGACTCAATGAACATGATGAAAAATAAAATGAAAAACATCATGTCTAAAGTGCCCGTTGTTACATAAAACAGACCAACTATAAAGTGCGTGATTTAAAAATGCAGAGGGACTTCTGGGTTATGACCTTTCATAGTTATTCTCTTTAAAAGTCAGACCATATACGCTGATGTCATTGACATATATACCTGTTTGATTCCACAGTCATGGATATACATCAAAAAACGTATACTCTTCACCCAAAAACACAAGGCAGTGGCTCCTATATATTTTATCTATGATAAAGCCTTTGTTAATTTTTCTCACATCATAGTTTGAGTGTTTGCAACCTCAGACCTCTAGTAACAAAATGACACAACTAACACAACACACTTTAACAAATCAGAGTAGCCATAACCAATTACCAATTAGGGAATTTCCAAATTTGCGCAGTGTTAGCTTAAGCCGTTTGAACTGTAGTATATAGAGTATGCAGTGCATACAGTGATACCCTTCAGTGAACAATTAAAGCATATTTTTAAATATTATTTTTATCTGATTAACATTAGAAAACCACTGCCCTGCAGAGGTCATATATTTCTGGTTATTTTAGGGTATTTATTTATTAAAAATCTGTCATTCGGCGTAAATCTGCATTTCGGGTCTGAGCTCTGTCTGATGAAACCCTGTGTGGCCCACGGCTGTGGAATACAGTCTGTTACTATGAAGTGGCATGCAGCCGTAGCTTGGGAAAACACCCGAGCTAGCTCGGCTGGTCTTAGGAACTTTCGAATGTATGGATACATAGCTATCGGAATAGTCCGAGCGAGATGGTGCATACATACTACGAGTTCTTGTCCTGCTTTGAGAAGAGAACGACAGTCTGTGGTCCCGCTCCAGAGTCATTTTCACTTGACCAGGTGGATGGCGTGTTTTAACGCTCTGCGATCTCTTAGACCTCTGAGGGTCTCTGCTTATTGCACGAATGTACTGGTAGTCTTCTTTAGAGTTGCTGAGAGTCTTATACATCAGCCTGTCCTGGTTGCGCTTTGCGACACCGAAACTATCACTGGAGCCGGCGTGTTTGAAGTCAGGGCAGCTGTATTCCTTATGCAGGGTCAGATTGCGTGGCGGTGCTACGGACTCAAGCCTGTGTTGAGGATAGTTGTGCATGGATCGACTTTGCTTCATTATAAGAGCCGATTTGGCTCCCTGCCCACCGCCATGCCTGTCTGACTTCGAGGGCATAGGCATATCAGGCTCCGAAAGTGGGTGCTCTGGGGAGTAATGTGACACCATGGTCACCCTGTACTTCCCATCAGCCCCTTCAGTTGAAATCAGCATTTCCTTCCCAGAGTTTGACCTGCTCCTAGTGTGCATCGTTTCTTGGCACTGACGGTCGCCTCTCACAAGATGGGGCTGGGACACAACTGGACCCAACGGCCTTTCTTTGGCTGCATTTTCCTGCCTAATGGACTGACTGAAACGTCGATCAGATAAACCAGAATTAAAAGCCTCGTAGAGAGAAGGGTTCTTCATTCTTGGCTGGAGACCGACATCTCTGGTCATGAAATCGGACTCGTTGTTCACCGGGAGGTTGCGTAGAGGCTTGTGGTATTTCTCGGTACTACCCATCACCTTTGTTGAACGAGAAGGCAGTTTGCTGAGCGTGTAAGACACGGTGTATCCGTGACTATTCTCTCGGTACTGGTTGTATCGAGCCTCTGAATAGGGGCTGTACCTATACCGAACCTTCCCGTCTTCAAAGTAAGGTCGCACTTGCTGGATATCCGATGGTGGTGGTTTTTGGTAAGGTTTGCTCTGGCTGCCTTGATGCTGGAGGAAGAAAAACCTGTCCTCTGGTGGAGTGTGCATTGAACGTACTCTCCGGATAGTGGGGTAGACGGAGGCTCCATCCAGTGGCGGATACCTCGGTCCTCCACGTCTATGGAGACCGACTGAGGAGTAGTCTTCCTGTTGACCCTTATACTTGATGGACTGGTGGAGGGATCGTGGCCCAAGGGTATTGCAGTAGTTTCTTGAGGGAACTCTGGGATGGGGACGTCCATCGTCGGGCTGATAATAAGGGGTGCTTTGCCCAACTGGGCTTGACCACTGTTGGGAATAAGCAGACCTTTGGTCTCTGGGTTTGTACTGATACACCACACTTGCCGGAGTACTTAAAGCTTGTGGAAGAACTTCGTGCACTGAAGCAGGCATGGACGTTTCTGCCAATATGGCTCGAAAGTTGGCAGCATTAGCAGATTGCTTGTTGTGCAGCGCTTCAATGGCTGAATGACTATCCAAGGAAGAGAATCTCTCTGAAGGAGCTGGAAGTGAACTTCCACGTACCTCCATTTCTGCATCAAGGCTTGATCCACCTCCATCTGTACCAACTCCAACATGGCGGATGTTATCCCTCATAGCAGTCTGGCTCTCTTGAGCCCGCTGAATCTCTGGATCTCTGCGAGGAGAGAAATCCTGAGAGGGCACATGTGTGCACTGGCCACCAGCTGGTGCATCACAGCCATCAGAGAAGCTGAGTCCACTCTCACTGCCATGGCAGGCACAGGTGCTGCGTAGGCTGCCTGCATCGGTGTGGCTCTCAGTAGACATGGTGCTTGATGGATCTGGGAAGGTCCTGCTAGACACATACCGTTCTTCTCTATCAGAGGACGTCTGTAGAGGAGGAGGAAACTGAAGTGTGAAGAGTGGGTTCTGATGATGAACTGGAGATACAGGTGTGGGAGGTTCAGAGCTCCCACGTTTGCTGAGTCGAGTGGCCTGTTGGGCAGATTCGGCTAGCGCTAGAGCTAGCATACGAGCAGCACTCTTTACTGCAGGCTGGGGAGTTATAAGAGACACAGACCTCACCAACCCAGGCGTGCATTCGAATGTCACCGCACCTAGATGGAGAAAAGCAAACCAACATACTTTTAAACAGAGGAACACAGAGCTAAAATGTAACTTGAAAGTGTGGTTACACATTAGCTTTGCTAAATTTCTGGCTTTTTCTTGCAAATATCAAGTCCTAAATATCCTATGCCAACATATTCCCTCAGGTAAAATGCTACCTTAACTAACATTTTTAGTTTTCTCTTGCAAACATTCCCAACAAGGGGTATTCATACCCTCAAAAGATTAGTTCACTTCTAAATTAAAATTTACTCACCCCCATGTCATCTAGCATGTTCTTGTCTTTCTTTCTTCAGTCAAAAAGAAATTAAGGTTTTTGAGAAAACATTCCAGGATTTTTCTCCACATAGTGGACTTCAATGGGGATCAAAGCGTTAAAGGTCCAAATTGCAGTTTCAATGTGGCTTCAAAGGGCTCTACATGATCCCAGCTGAGGAATAAGAGTCTTATCTTGGTCATTAAAAAAAATAAAAATAAGTAAATGTATATACTGTTTAACCACAAATGCTCATCTTGCACTAGCTCTGCGATGCGCATCCATGACTTCACACATGATGTAATCACGTTGGGAAGGTCACGACTTCACACATTACATTAAAAATATCTTTCTCCTCCAACTTCAAAACCATCTTTGTACCTTTTTTGTAAAGGGCGTTTGACTTTCTTTGCACATTTGCATTGTAAACACTGAGTCAGTACTTCGGCCTACAACACACGTGACCTTTCCAACGTGACTACATGTGTTTATTTATTTTTTTTTTTAGAAAATGACCAATCACTTCGGTAGATAAACCCCTTATTCCTTGACCGGGATCATGCAGAGCCCTTTAAAGCTGCATTGAAACTGCAATTTGGAACTTCAACCTGTTGGCTCCCATTGAAGTTCACTATATGGAGAAAATCCTGGAATATTTTCTTCAAAAACCTTATTTTTTTTTTGACTAAAGAAAAAAAACACATGAACATCTTGGATGACATGGGGGTGAGTAAATTATCAGGAGATTTTAATTACGGAGTGAACTAATCCTTTAACTTGGTATAAGAAGAGAAAGTTTGATTTTGCTTTGTAAAACTAAAAAAACAGTACAGCATTTCGAGAAATATTTGGGGTGTGAAAAGATATTAAATTCTTAATCATTTGATTTTCTTGTGTAATTAACAGCTTAACACATTCAGCTACTGTTTTAATGTAAGTAAACAAAATAAGTGTTGAGTTCGGCAATGTTTGTAGATGACACTTCTAGTGGAACATATGTTCTTTTAAATATATATATGGCTAATTTGATTATTTGGGTAAATATAAGGCTGGTGCTGACCTGAGTCTGCTCTTCTGTGCTCCTTGACATCTGTGGATCTACTTTCAGCTTTACAAAAGCTTGCAGAACGCTGATGGCCTTCACCACCTTTTGTGGACACACTGGGCTTTTTCACGAGGGACATAATGTCAGAAGGGCAGGACACAGTACTATTCTTTGCCACTGAGCTCTTTGCTGTGCTCTCTTGGCCAGTCTTAGAGGTGCCCAGTTCCAGATTAGTCGAGGCGACTGGCACTTCAGAGGGTTTGTGATTTGCATCTTCAGAGCGCAGGGGGATAAGATCAGGTGGCTGGGAGGGACTCGTGACCTTGTCTGAAGTCTCTGACTCAGTGTGGCTGCCTCCCGCCTTCTTGCGACTGCTTCTTTTCTTGCTTTCAGATACAGTGGGATCAACCAGCTGCGTGGACTGAAAGGCCAATGGGTCTATGTCTAAGGAGGCTATGCCTATAAACTCAGCATCTGCTGCAGGGTGGGGAGGAGATATAAGTGCTGGCACACAAGAGGAAGAGGAAACCGTGTCCTTCTTGTGGTCTTTGAGACTGGACCGGGAGTCTCCGGTCAATCTGCTGTCCAGCAGCTCCTCATTGAAGGAGACTGATAAAGCATCACTGGTGGAGAGTGGTCTACGTGGACGATAAATATTTGATCCACCTGAGACAAAACATCAGTGATCAGAACATGGATGAATACATAGTAACAACTGTAAAACAGCTGATGCAACATGTCAGCAAACCCCAGAGACACATTAACACACAGAGACAAATGTGATAGCTCAGGAAGCATATTATGTGTTAGGCAGTAGTGGTGGTACAAAAAAAGCTTAAAAAGTGAGATGATTTTTACCTTCAAAGTTATGTGAAGAAGACAGAGATTCTTCACTTTTAGCAGATCGTAGTGTTCCACTGTCTCCTCTTCCACCTATAAAAACAAAACAGAGTTTAACGACTACATTTTTTAAATCCAGCTGACTATATATACCTACACAACCATTCAAAAGTTTGATCGAAAGTGACAATAAAAATTCCTACAGAGGTTTCTGCTGTTCTTTTGAACATTCTGTTTATCAAAGTGACAGGAAAAAAATAACATGTTTGATGATGACTAAAAAAGCCCTCTAGGTTAGGCAGCTCACTGGGATTTGGAATAAACAGGTTGATACTAAAAAAAAAAAATTAAAAAAAAAAAAAAAGTCAAAGCTGCACCTGGAAGAGGAGTGGTTTTCATCTCATTGGGCTCACTGGGATGACGGTGCAGTTTGGGCTTGGCAGTAGCAGTGGACTTTCCCATATTAAAGAAGGAAAACCAGTTTCCCACTGGAGACTTCTTCGACTTGGTGGAGCCTTTTTTCCTGCATTTACCCACAACAGTTACTACTTCACATCTGCATTTTTCCAAAATATGAAAATAACACAATACTAAAACCAGTACAAACTGACAGACCTTTCAGAAGGGAAGTCAATGACCGTGTGGAACTTGCCCTGCAGGGCGGCAGGCCCCTCTCCCACATCAATATACTTGCTGTCCGGAGACACCGGAGAGATGAGCTGGGCTTGAGTCCGGGCCTGGGCTTCCTCTAGAGAAAGCAGCTTGGTGGACGGAGAGCTCACCAGTAGAGACTTGGGTCGAGCTAAAGTCGTGTGACCTGTGGATTCAAGTTAGAGTTATGAGCTCATTTAAGATCCTCATTAGAAGCGTTTCATCTAAAAATCAATTCTGGTGGGAGAAGAATTGCAGAGGCTCATTTCTCACCTGTGCTGTGGCGGATCAGAGTGCTGAGTTTAGGGCTGAACAGAACGTCGACGTGATTAAGGATGAACTCCACAACAACCGACTGAACGCGCACTTCCATGAAAGCAGAGGTGCCGCTGAAACACGCCGACTCAATCTGTTTAGACCTACAGCGATTGAGAAACAATGAGCGAATGCAACATTTCTGGCACAAATAACAACTTTAATTTACCAAAAAGCACTACTGAAGTCACCTGAGAAGATTTGGAGCCCACACAATTGCAAGATTTTTGCAGTGCATGTTGGTGGCGGCACTGTATGTCCCCATACGGGACAAATGTCTCATGAGAAACTCCAGAGTCCTGGAAATAAAGCATAAGAACAAAGATTTCCATTAAAGGGATAGTTCACCCAAAAATGAAAATTCTGTCATTAATTACTGACCCTCATGTTGTTCCAAACCTGTAAGACTTTTGTTCATCTTTAGAACACAAATTAAGATATTTTTGATGAAATCCAAAAGCTTTCTGATCCTGCATAGACAGCAACGCAACTGACACGTTCTAGGCTCAGAAAGACAGTAAGGACATTGTTTAAATAGTCCATGTGACATCAGTGGTTCAACTGTAATTTTATAAGGCTATGAGAATGCTTTTTGTGCACAAAGGAAACAAAAATAAGGACTTTAATCGACAACTTCTCTTCCATGTCAGTCTTTGACGTGATTTCATAAGAGAAACACGATACATCCAGGTTCTACATGAGAACGCTGGCTCCTGCGTCAGCAGCACCACACGCATAAGTCATGGCGCTCCATCAAAGACTGAAATTGTTGAATAAAATCATTATTTCTGTCTTGTAGCTTCATAAAATTAAGTTTGAACCACAGAAAATATCTTTATGGCCCTTGAACGTGTCAGGTGTGCTGCTGTCAATGCAGGGTCAGAAAGATCTCAGATTTCAACAAACATATCTAAATTTGTGATCTGAAAATAAACAAAGGTCTTACAGGTTTGGAACGACATGAGGGTGAGTAATTAATGACAATTTTCATGTATAGTTCACCTAAAAAAAAAAAAACTTTTAATCTCCCTTATTTCATAAATCTCTAAATCTGTAGAACACAAAAGACATTCTGAAGAATGTTTCTGTACAAATCAATACTGGTTCCCACTGACCTTATTAAAAAAATTCAAAACATCTTCTGTGTTCCACAGAAAAACAGGTCTTATGGGTTTGGAACAACATGAGGGTGAGTAATTAATGACAGAACTTCCATTTTTGGCTGAACAATCACTTTAAATTTAAACAAAAACCTTTTTACATGATTTGTCACATATTACCCAACACCTAATGGGCACAAAAGAATGATGTAATCAACTGAGGAAGAGAAAACTGCACTTCTCTTTCTCATCAGTAGAGGATGCTGTGCGCTCATCTAACCTGTAGTGTGGTGGCGGCAGCTGCTGTATGACGTCATGGACTTTGACCAGCCTCTCCTCGTCAGTGGCTGCTGATACAGCATCCTGGGAAAACATGGCAAAGCATCACCTCTGTGTTCCGATAACGGTACTACACAGTTGCAGAACATACGTGTGTCCGTGAAGCAGTGGTTTGATGCTTACTGAAAATTTCTCATACAACTGGTAGGTCAGCAGTGGGTTGGGCAGCTCCCGGAAGTAGAGTTTGCACAGCGATCCCACTGAATGAATGTCCTGGACGTAGCTGTCCTTAGTGAGATCTGGAACATGTTCGGAGTCAAACTCGTGCCTACAGACACAAAAGGGTTATGCAAATCAGCATATTAGAATGATTTCTGAAGGATCATGTGACTGGAGTAATGACTGGAGTTTGCCATCACAGGAATAAACTACATTTTAAAATATATTAAAACAGAAATTTGTTTTTGCAATAATATTTTTTAATATCACTGTATTTTTGGTCAAATAAATGCAGTCTTGGTAAACTTAAGTATGAAAGCCCATTTCTGCCAATGAATAAAAAATGTGATCCTGGACCACAAAACCAGTCATCAGTGTCAATTTTTCGAAATTGAGCTTTATACATCATCTGAAAGCTGAATAAATAAGTTTGTTTCTTAGGATAGAACAATATTTGGCCAAGATACAACTATTTCAGTATATGGAATCTGAGGGTGCAAAGATATCAAAATATTGAGAAAATCGCCTTTAAAGTTTTCCAAATTCAGTTCTTTGCAATGCATATTACTAATCAAAAATTAGGTTTTGATATATTTACAGTAGGAAATTCACAAAATGTCTTCATGGAACATGATCTTAATTTCCTAATGATTTTTGGCATAAAAGAAAAATCTATAATTTTGACCCATACAATGTATTTTTGGCTATTGCTACAAATATTCCCCGGCGACTTAAGACTGGTTTTGTGGTCCAGGGTCACAAATAAAAAAAAAAATTGCGACTATTTATCTCAGAACTCTGACTTTCTGTGATACAAACTCGTAATTCAGATTTTTTTTTTAGAAGTGGGTGGTATAAACTCAGAATTACGAGATAAAAACTTGAATGTGAGTTTGTATCTCGCAATTTTGACTGTCGCAATTCTGACTTTTTTCTCAGAATTGAGAGATATAAACTTGCGAGTCATATAGTCCAATTTTGAGGGGGAAAAAAGACTGATATGTTCTTAGAACTGCAAGTTTATCAACCACAATTCTGACTTTTTTTCTTGCAATTGTGAGTTTACATCTCGCTGTTCTGACTTTTTCTCAGAACTGTGATATAAACTCAGTTCTGACTTTTTTTTTCTCAGAATTGCGCAATATAAACTCACAATTAAGAGAAATAGTCAAAATTGCAAGATAAAAACTTTTTTCTCTCAAATTTGTGAGATACAAACTCACAATTGCGAGTTATAAAGTCCAATTTTGAGGAGGAAAAAAAGACTGATATGTTCTCAGAATTGTGAGTTTATATATCACAATTCTGACTTAACTTGCAATTGAAAAAAAAAGAAAAAAGGGCAGAATTCTGTTTTTATCCCGCAGTTCTGCGTTTATTTCTCAGAATTGTACGTTTATATCCCACAATTCTGACTTAATTTGCACTTGAAAAAAAAAAGAAAAAAGTCAGAATTGTGAGATTTTATCTTGCATTTCTGACTTTATCTCTCAGAATTGTGACTAGTTTTTCCTCTCACAGTACTTACTTTATTTCTGATAACTGCAAGTTTATCTCACAATTCTGGCTTAGCTCGCAATTGAAAAAAAAAAGAAAAATATGTCAGAATTGTGAGTTTTTATTCCGCAGTTCTGAGTTTATTTCTCAGAATTGTATGTTTATATCTTACAATTCTGATTTAATTTGCACTTGAAAAAAAAAAGAAAAAAGTCAGAACTATGAGATTTTATCTTGCTGTTCAGACTTTATCTCTCAGAATTGCCTTTATTTCGTAGAACTGCAAGTTTATATCTCACAATTCTGACTTAACTTGCAATTGAAAAAAAGAAAGTCAGAATTGCTAGTTTTTCTCTCACAGTTCTTACATTATTTCTGATAATTGCACATTTATATCTCACAATTCTGACTTAACTTGCAATTGAAAAAAAGTCAGAATTGCTAGTTTTTAATCTCATAGTTCTTTATTTCTGATAACTGCAAGTTTATATCTCACAGTTCTGACTTAATTTAAAAAAAAAAAAGTCAGAAATTGATCTCATTTCTGAGAAAATTTTTTTTAAGTTTGTATCAATTCTGAGAAAAAAAAAAGTCTGTATTGTGAGATGTGAACACAATTGTGAGAAAAAAGTCTGAATTGTGAGATAAAAAGTTATTACCTTTCTTATTTATTTTTTTATTCAGTGGTGGAAACGGGCTTCCATACATAAGACACTTAAAAAAAACATTTTAACATTTTTTCTGACCCCAAATCTTTGAACAGTAGTGTATTTTGATTTCTATGAATTTTCCAGGCCTGAAAAAGAAATAAACCTCACCTCAGTCTCTGAATGTTAGACGAAATCCCAGACAAGCGGTAAATTCCATCCACGACTCCGTGTCTCTCAATGAACTCAGTGCAGCTTCTGATGACCTGTGGAACTGTTGGAGCAACACATGAAATCTGCACTTTAAATATGAGTTACGCATAATTACATTTCAAAGAAAGATTTAGATGCAGTAAATATCCTCTAACATCTATTTCTCCTCTCACCATCATGGCCGGAGTTAAGCAAATGCTCTCCAAGGTCACAGCCGAACACTCTCTCTTTCAGGATACCTCGCTGTTTCAGCTTCTGCTTGGTGGGACGCGACTTCATGAACGTGCGCAGAAATGTGATCAGCTTGCCGTGCTTCTTAGACACTACAGAAAATGAAAATAACAAACCTTTTAATTCAATGCTGCCAGTTAGTAAAAAACCTCTAAATATGCTAAGGCTGATTTAAAATTTAATTTGAAACTGAATCAAAAAACCGATATAGAGGAGAGATTTTTTTCTTCTGCCTTCAAAACTAACAGTCTCAGTATTATATAAAAATAATTAGTTTTAAAAATTAAATGTTAAAATGTTTTAAATCAATTTTAATTACACTGATCACCTTATGAGTCAGTATTATACCTTAATGAACAAATGAAATAATCATCAAGTGTCATCACTCTTATTGATGACGTACAGGGTGTTATAATTATGTATAGCACATACCTGGTTTGGTCAAAGAATTGGTCACATTTGAGGGGATTTTCTCACTAATTAGTTCCACACATTCAGAAGGAAAGAATCCCACCTGTGAATGGAAAAATAAAACAATGAATGCTGTGAATCCAATAAATAAAACTTCATTTCAACAAGGGGAAAATTGTCATAATTACTTTCTTTAAACACTCTGAAATCTCTTAAAGACACAGCTGTGAAAAGTCTGTGAATCCCTCTGTATATAAAATGTACAATCTTGCTGCGGCACAAATTGAATAGATTATTTATAGTCCTGCATATCAGCAGCAAAATGACACATTTATCACTACTAAGATTCCTTCCTTATCAGCAATAAGAAACACACTAAGTGTAATGACTCAGATGTGACAAAAGCTGCAAAAACAAGTTTCAGATGTATAGCAAAGTGATGACAGTTTTCCAACACATAGGGTTTTTTCATTAAACTTAAAAGCTAAAAGAAAAAAGAAAAGAAAACATTAAAAGAAAATGTATTATAAAATACAAAAATGAAATAAAGAAAATATTATCAAATAAACTGAAATAAAAGTAAAAAAAAAAAAAAAATATTAAAGGAAAATATCAACTAATATAAATAAAATACAAAAAAAGAAAACAAAGAAAAGGTTTTAAAAGAAAATATCAAATAAACTGAACTAAAATACAAAAATAAAATAAAAACATGTTAAAAGAAAATATCAACTATAATAAATAAATTACAAAAATAAAAGAAAATATTAAAAGGAAACGTAAAATAAAATACAATACAAAAATGAAATAAAATAACCTAAAAAAGAAACATTAAAAGAAAATCTAAAATAAAATAAAGAAAATATTAAAAGAACAATACAAAAAAGAAAAAAGAAAATATTTTAAAAAAAATATTAAAATAAAATATTAATATAAAATAAAATAAAATAAAAACATGTTAAAAGAAAATATCAACTAAAATAAATAAAATACACAAAAATAAAATAAAATAAAGAAAATATTAAAACAAAACGTAAAAAAATACAATACAAAAAAGAAATAAAATAAACTAAAAAAGGAAACATTAAAAGAAAATATAAAATAAAATAAAGAAAATATTAAAAGAACAATACAAATAATTAAAAAGAAAATATAAAAAAATTAAAACAAATCTAATAAAATTAAAAAGAAAATAATATAAAATTAAAGAAAATAAAAAAGAAAATATTAAAAAATAAATAAATAAAAGAAAATACAAAAAGAAAATAAACAATAAAATATACAATAAACAATAAAATTAAATAAAAAAAATCAATTTTATAAATTTAAATAAAATAAATAATAAAAATAAAATAAAACATACATCATACTACACCTACCTGAAATCCATGTTTGCCCCTCCACCAGCCAGTGTCTTCTTTAGGAGGCATATCAATCACTGATACAATGTCTCCAACCTTTTGAAGAGAAATTACGCTTCAGTTACTAATCTAAATATTTACTACAAAACCAAATCCATATTTAACATTCAACAACATCTTTTTTAAACAAATATATACCTCGAAAGAGAGTTCATCTGCTGCTTGGGCGATATAACGCTTTATGACATGGGCTGCAGCTACAGCAGGAACATTAATAGAGGATTCATCATGAACCAGCAGGTGATTCCCTTTGTTATCAATCTAGGAGAGTGAAGAAACACATATCAAACATACGAACACATGCACATAACCAGTAACTCCTAAAACATCACCTTTTGCAGTGATTGCATATTTCCTTTTACAATTAAAGTGCAGCATCAGTGTGAAAAAACGCACAACACGCTGGGAAAGTGCAAGCTCATGCGACTGAGCACGTTGAGACACGTAAAGTCAGGTGTCTCTTATCCCTGTTAATGACTAACTGCATATAAAAAAAATGGGTGTGAACTGTTGTTTTATACAGTAAGGTCTGAAGTCTGTCCTATAGTGGGATTGTGTTTTATGAGACATTATGAGCAATTTACTGTTGTTGAAGCAAAGGTGCGAAACACACCTCTTTTGTTAAACACGCCATGCCGCGGTCATTTCGCTGCCAATCGAGCCTGTATTTATGAGGCAGGATTTGGGCAGGCAGCCACAGGATGCATTCAGGTGTAGTGTAGGTTAAAAAGCAGGAGTGACATTTATACCTCCATCCATGTGAGTGCTGGCCCGCAGTTGATCTTGTTATCAGCGATGGCTGAAAGACGGGAAATGTACGCCGTAAGCATCTGGGAAAGTGTCTGTGGAGAAAGAACAGAAACTGAGCAGGGGTAATAAACAAAGAGACAATTTTCAACACTCTCATTGTGTTCCCTTTGAGATATAAAGCCTTGATCTTACACAATAGCTCTGTTCCAAAGCCTAGCGAATGGCCTTGTTCTCTGCTATCTATTGCACCTAAGGAAGCATCCTACCTGAAATATGCCTCGAAAGATCGATTTAATATTATCTATATGGGTCATTCTACAAAACTGGTGCAAACTGCTGTCCCACAACCAAAAAACACATTTAAAAAGCATTTAAGTATTCAAATATTAGATGTTTCCTAACATCATTCTATTGTAATATTGAAACCCACAAAAAAGATTTAATATATTAGTAACCTTATATATATATATATATATATATAAATATATATATATAAAAAATAATTATAATTATATAAAATTATATAAATAATTATATATATATATAAAATAATTATTTATTGGGTACTTTCAATGATCCCTAACCCCTCAATTTCAACTTGACAATAATATTGAAATCATTTTTGTAGTTTAATCTATTGTTGTTCTTTTTGTATCTTTTTGATCAAGTTAAAATATTGTAAAGTTAAAATATATTAAAATATATATACACACACATAACTAAATCCACAAATGTATGATCAGGAAATATTCCTGTGTTCTCCCCTCTATACACTGTAAAAAACAAAAAAAAAAAAAAAAAATTAAAAAAAGTTGTTTCAACTGAAAAAAGTAAGTGTTTGTGCTGCCTTAAAATTTTAAGTTGTTTCAACTGAAAAAAGTAAGTGTTTGTGCTGCCTTAAAATTTTAAGTTTAGTCAACATGAAATGTTAAGTTGTACTACATGAAAACGTGGATATTTGAGTTGAGTAAACTTAAAATTCTAAGGCAGCACGAACACTTTTTTAAGTTGAAACAACTTTTTCTTAAGTTTCTTTTTTTTTTTTACAGTGTAGCTACAAGGTGAGAGTAGATAGGTCTCATCATTTTGAGGTAAAAGTGTTAAAAAGTCTGAAAAATCTGTGTGTAACTTTAAGAAACGTCACTACGAACACCTTTTTTCTGCAATTAAGCACACTTTTTTGGGAGTTATTTCATAACATTTGGGTTTTACATGTGTACAACTGTTCAAAACTGTGATAGCTAACCATGTGCTGATTAGCATCTTTGAGCTAGTTCAAAAGTATCTAAAATTGTCAATACCGAAACAGTCACTACCAAAACATTTGGTTGAGTTTCGGTAGTGACATCTTTGTTTTTTGAGTGTTATCCCATAAAACTGTCACTACCCAAACAGTCACTACCGAAACGTCATCATTGTTTCAGTAGTGACAAAAGGGAACACATAATACTCATATCTGGGGGAATAAACAAAATCTTAGTAGAGTTATGCAATTTTTTTGTATTTTAGTATGTTTTAGTAGTGTTTTAGTATACAAGTTAAAATTTTGTAATGTGATGTGGTCGCTACCAAAGCATTACGCCCCATTCACACGGGGCGTCAGCGGTAACGTGTCTGAAGCTCTACGCTGATTGGCCAGCGTCTGCACCAGTATATTTGCATAAGGCGATCTGATTGGCTGGCGCATGCGTTGACACAATGGACCCATAATTTAGTTCGGCAGCGCTTGACGTCACTCCATTCAAAGTAAATGAGAAGTGTTAACACTGACACCCCGTGTGAATGGGGCGTTACTGTCAATCAGAGGTTGCACTTCAACATTGTTTGTCATTTTGACCGTCAGGGTCGTAAAAATTCCGTCATAATCTATTATTTCCTGTCATTTTAATTTTCATATTTTAATCAGAATAACACATGTAATTGCTTTTATTTTTATTCACATTTTAATCATTAACCTACAGTACGACAGTGCAGTGTTTAAAAACAACAAAATACGCTAGGGCTGGGTAAAAAAAAATAAAAATAAAAAATAAAAATCGATTTCTCGATTTTAATAGGTTCTCATTTTCATGTAATATAGTATTGATTCTTAAATCACAATTGATCTCTTGGTCTATGCTGTTTTCAGCTGATGAATGGACAGTACATAGTGCATCTTCCTTCCAATAAATAGCAATAGGCTAGGCTTTGTGATACTTTTAAAAAGAAACAAAGTCTCAGATTTCAAATTCTGTCAATTTTCTTAGGAAATTCAAACAATAAATACCGGCGCTCTTTAATGTGGCATGATAGATCATTGTAGCTTCTGTGTACTCGCCTGTGCATAATCAAATGCATAGGAAAACATTAGTGATAGTTTCGTTTTTATTCTGTATCCCGTGCTCTGCTGCCAGACTGGAGGGCACTCGCCACCAACTTGACAGGGGTGGGAATTACAGCTACATTTTTACAATACATCACCCTCAGTGTCAAAATGACGAACGGTCTTCAGATTTTTCTGTGACAACGAATTTTCGGTTAACGCAACCTCACTACCAAAAACTTTGAAATCAGTATGATCAACTTTTTGCCTTTTACAAAGAAAAACTGGAATCAAAATACAACAAATCTCACTTACATTTGAAATATTGTTAAAAATGTAATCGTTATTGATTTACCTCTGAAAAAAAAATAGCAGAAAAATATATTTACAATCTAGATGCAAGCAAAATCTTAATAGGTCAATATAACCCTTCTAATTAAATTATTATTACTGTGTTTCAGTAGTGACAAATTTGGAGAGAGGACAAATATTCCAAAACTTTATGAAAATACAATATGAGAATTAACTGCACAATTACTAGAAATGTGTACCTTGGATATTATACAATTTGCATACATACAAATACATATAAATCTTGTTTGTATCAGTTTTTTTTTTTTTTAACCTATGAGAAAAATACTTTCAGAACCAAATAGTGGGTGGGCAGTGTTGCACTATTGAGAAAGTAGTGATTTTTAAATTGGATTGAACTTTTTACCAATATTTTTAGTATTGAATGAATTACATGAGCATTTCCATTTTGTGAACCAACATTTTGAAATTTCCCCACATGGGATTGTCCATAGATGTAGACAACGTACTCAATATATACGTGTATGTGTGTGTGTGGTGAACCAACCTCGGGTTTGTCCTTCAGGCTGTCTATTCGGGGCAGCTCAGGAAGCTGAGAGAATCTTCTATCATAGATACAGAGGTGGAGATGCTTGTCAAAGACACGAAACTCTTCATATGAACGCCTCACTGTCCACTTACGACCCTAAGACACATGAAAAGCAATGCAGTGATGAATATAGGAAAAATATATTTATTCTGAATAAAGAAAAGAGAGTTAGACTGAGAGTCAACTGTTTTGTTACAAAACAAATTTCAAATAAATGCTGTTCTTCTGACCTGCACAAATGAATTTCCACAAAAACATTAAGCAGTACAATTGTTTGTCAACACAGATAATAGTAAGAAATGTTTCCTGAAGGATCATGTGACACTGAAATCTGGAGTAACGACTGCTGAAAATTCAGCTCTAAAATTTTCTTTAATATTTTATGTTTTTTCTATGCATTTTTGCTTCAATATGCAATTAATATCCATTTGGATATGTCTACTGTAGTCTCAGAGGTAGCCTATAGCAGAATCATAATTTTTCTGTTGGTTTATACATTTCTATTGTTGCATGGCAGCATCAAAACACTCAGTGTTTGGTTAAGGAGGCTGAATTCAGCAGCTTGTATGCCTGTGGTTTGTAGATTTCATACAAGTGTAAAACGCTGAGATTTGCTCCAGTGGTGGAGCAAATGGTGCAGAAATGGCAGAGCGGGTTTCTTCTAAATCCTTTCAGCTCTCACACATACAGCACAAAAACAGCCTTTGAATTCATATTTTTAGAAGTTCTGTGGACGTGTGTAAAACCCTCCCCAAAATCCCAGCCCTATTGTTTTGTTATGGTAAGAAATACAGCACTAAGTGTATTTATATTTTCAGCTTTCTCTTCATCTTGACTTCAAACCCCACTTTTAAAATCCTGTCTTTTCCTAAACCCATACACATTCCATGAAACAGATAAATTGCTGTGCAAACTGTATGCGGTTGGCCTGCCTGTTTGATCTGAAGCTCTTTAAGGTCTTTTTATAACTTTACCGTTTTTCCTAGGCTTAGCTTTCGCTCTGTTGCCATAACAAATCAGTGATCCTGGGATGATATTTCTTCTGCTCTGTCACACAGAAAGGGCCACAGAGGTTCTGTTTTATTCTCTGTGAAAATTTCTCTGTAAAACAGGCTTACCTGGCAACAGATCTGGACCAGATACACCGACTCCTTTGAGTCCAGGCCATTGTGTGTGAGGTCGTTCTGATCCTCAGATAAAGACAGCTGTGGAGAGACACAAAGAGAGTATGCGTTCATTTTCACTATATTCAGTAGGGTTTGCGATTCAAAAGCTTGCGATTCGATTTCAGATTCCATTCTGGATATATATCAGGTACAGTGCATGGAAAATTTGAAAAACAATCTCCCAACTAATGCTTTAAAATAAACAGTTGATACTACATTACTATAATACTGAAGGTTAAAATTAAACAATGTGTCTAAACGCTTAAATTACAACAAATTCAGGGTTTTTTAGTGATAAAGTTACAATTACATAAATATATTTCTACTTCAATTCATTTTTTTGCAATATAAACATTTAAATGGTGGCTGTCCCCCAGCATATGCTGGTTAGGTAGGTTTTGAAGCATGGATGCTGGTTTGAGCTGGTTTAAGCTGGTCCTTAGCTAGTTTACGCTGGTCTTTTGCTGGTCGTAAGCTGGTCCCTCCTGTTTATGACCACTTTAGGACCAGCACATGACCAGCTAAGGACTAGCATAAACCAGCTAAGAACCAGCTTAACCCTTTAACTGTCACGGTCCCCCCAGTGGGACGCCTAAGTTTACTTCACCATACTACAAATAAATCCTAAACTAATCATGACAAACTATACATCGTTGGAAAGGTCTATGACTTCTAAATAGACATTTTACCATATTTTTGTGATATAAATTATGTAGGAAAAGGAATAGATTAATATGTCAAGAATGCAACTTTAAAAAAAATCTACATCATAACATGAGTTCTGACCTTTGTCACAAAACACTTTCCTCGTTGCCTTTTTTCCTATCACACTTTAGAAATCATAAGAAATTATATATCAAAACTTAAAATCTCAAAATTCATCCTTTGAAAGGCATTTTAAATAAGACACTGCATTACCACGGAAAATGTACATCAAAATGTTTTCATTCATGAATTATAAAAATTTAAGTCTGGATAGTGTATTTCATGTCTGTTTTCAAAAATGGGAGTGACAAGGGTTAAACCAGCTAAGGACCAGCATAAACCAGCTAATGACCATCTTAAACCAGCTAAAACCAGCATCCATGCTTCAAAACCTACCTAACCAGCATATGCAGTTTTTTTCAACAGGGGACAGTCATCATTTAAATGTTTATATTTCAACTGAAGTAGAAATATAATTATGTAATGTAACTTCAAAAAAAAACTGTTTGAAAAAAACGTTTAGACACATTGGTTCATTTTAACCTTCAGTATTATAGTAATGTAGTACCAGCTGTGTTTATTTTAAAGCATCAGTTGGGAGATTGTTTTTTTCCTTGAGAAAATTTGCCATGTACTGTGCCTGATACACAATCCAATCCGAAATCGATATGTTTATTTATGTTTATATAAACAAATTAAACATTACAGAACAGTAAGAAAATATATAATAATTAATATATGTCATGTGGTGCATTTATTTAGCAAAATGCTGTCTCTAGAGTTAATTTTACTAGCTGAATGACCAGTTTTTGGTCACCGGATGTTTTTTTTGTTTTTTTTCCTGAGGTAAATGTGACGTTACGTGACATGTTGTTTACAAGCTGTTATGTTGACGTCTTCAGCGGTTGAAACACTGATTGAGCGATTACATGAGACAGAAAACGGTTTCGGTAAGTTGTACTCTTTCTTTTAACATACCTTCGGATGTTAATTCGTCTTTATTTAATGCTGAAACTGGCATTAAAGCAGAGGAGACGATCAGCTCACGTCCCGCCTCTCTTGAACTGAGGCGCTGTCACTCCAAACAGCGCCAAAACGGCATTTATTGTTTGAATATTGTAATAAAATGTACAGAATTTGAAAGCCGAGACTGTTTGATATTTAAAGTAACAAAGCACTAAGGTTATTGCGATTTATTGGACGGGAAGTGCAATGTTCCGTTCGTTAACTGAAAAAAGGCTAGACTAATCGATTCTTTGGGATTTGGGAATCGATGTCGTTTCGTACAAATAAGAATTTCATAGAAATGCAAAGACTGTGTAAAACATTAAAGGCTAATACCTTGAAGTGGTGCACAGAAGCGTGAAAATAGTAGAAAAATGCCTTATTATAGCTAAGACCATAATATAAAGCAAAACTAAATTAATTAAAATGAATAATGACATGTAAAAATCTTGACTAAAGGTCATCAGCTCCAGAGAGAGAATGAGAGAAATACAGACACACGCTCTTTGCTGCAGCTGGAACTGCAGTTGTGATGATGGATTTTTAAAGGCTGCAAAAACAACAGGCCCTGATGAGTGACACCCAGACACCAAGACATCTACACACGACAGAAAGAAGAAAGTACACCACCCCTCAACAGTGTCTGATTCTTTCTGGATTCACAAAGCCAACACATCAAGAAATATTCCCAAAACTCTCGTGTAGCAGTTCCAGAGCAACTTTCTAAAGGCTTTTCCTCAGAAGTTTTCACCGCTGCTGGCTGAGCCCAACATTATATGATCCTCCTCTATAAAACATCACAGCATCTACTTGTCCTTGCAAATGTAAGCCAACCCGTGAGCCCAAAAGCTGATGTGATTTGGGGGTTTCAATATGCAAATTAAGCATTTAGTAAGGCAAACTCCTTTGTAGTGTCTGCTGTAATTTACTTCTCTGCATCATTTCAGTAATGCAGTCTCCCCATGCATCATTCAACACACACACACACACCACAGCCTCAACATCAAAGACAAGAACTGCATCCCTTTAATTGATAGAAAATGCCGATCCAACACTGAGCCACTTCAAAGATGCATTAAACAAATGAAAGCATTGATTATTTATAGATAAAACTAACAAAAACTTACACAAGCTTTAATGACCTACTTAAGCGCTGCAGTTTAATAGTAATATAAACTGCAGGATAAGCACTTGATTTAAAGTATATCTGTCAACATCTTACTGGATATACGTCTATTCAAATAATGTAAACATCAATGTATGTCTACATCCCAGTGCATCTGCTTCAATTAGAACATTCTGAACCAACAAAACGTGATACAAACCACACAAAAACCTGCAGAACAATCATTTTTAAATATATATTTTCTAAAACTAAACACAAAATACAATAAAGAAAACTATTTTAAATACATTTTTATTTTATTTTTCAGTAAAAACATTTAAATAAATAAATAAACCTTAACAAAGTAAATTTACTTGATACTTTATGTTAAAATAAATGTGAACAATGTATTTCTACATCCTAATGCATCTACTTGAATTAAAAAAATTTGGATCAGCAAAACTAGATATTAAACATACAAAAAAAAAATCAATTTTTTTTTTTTTTTTTATTAAAATTGTCTGCTTTATTTTCCAGTAAAAACAACAAAAAAGAAAAATATAAATAAATAAACCTCATCAAAGTAAATTTACTTATTGCAAAACCGTAAACTATTAAGGCTTATTTTAAAATAATGTAAACATTAATGTATTTCTGCATCCTAATGCATCTGCTTGAATTAGAACATTTTGGATCCACCAAAAACGCAAAAGAATCATTTAAAATAAAATTTTGTTTTATTTTCCAGTACAATTTAAAAAAATAAATAAATAAAATGAAATAGCTAAAATGATAACTTAAAATAATTAAATAAAAGTGACTTAACCTAAATTTACTTGAATTGCAAAACAGTGTAAAATATTAAGGCTTATTTTAAAATAATGTAAACATTAATGTATTTCTGCATCCTAATGCATCTGCTTGAATTAGAACATTTTGGATCCACCAAAAACACAAAAGAATCATTTTAAATAAAATGTTCTGTTTTATTTTCCAGTACAAATGAAATTAAATTAAATTAAATTAAATAAATAAAAAAACTAACATAAATTTACAAATGTAACTAAAATTGATAACTAAAAATAAGTAAATAAAAGGTAACTTAACCTAAATTTACTTGAATTGCAAAACTGTGTAAAATATTAAGACTTTTTTTTAAATAATGTAAACATTAATGTATTTCTACATCCTAATCCTCCTTGAATTAGAAAATTTTGGATCAACAAAACTAGATATAAAACATACAAAAAAAAAAAACAAACAAATAAAAAAAAGCAAAACAATTTTAAATACATTTTTCCAGCTTTATTTCCCAGTAAAATAACAACAAAGAAAAATATAAATAAATAAATAAATAAATAAATAAACCTTAAAGTGAATTTACTTGAATTGCAAAACTGTAAAATATTAAGTCTTACTTTAAAATAATGTAAACAATAGTGTATTTCTACATTCTAATGCATCTGCTTGAATTAGAACATTTAATAATCATCATTTTAAATACAATTTTCTGTTTTATTTTCCAGTAAAAGTAACTAATATAAATAAATAAATAAACAACTAACGTAAATATACAAATGTAACTAAAAATTATAACTAAAAATAATTAAAAACATTACTTAATTTTACTTGAACTGCAAAACAGTGTTAAATATTAAGTCTTATTTTAAAATCATGTAAACATTAATGTATTTCAACATCCTAATGCATCCCAATGCAACCAAACCAAATACAAAACACAGACACATAAATTATTTTCCAGTAAAAATAACTAAAAATAAATAAATAAACAAAAACATAATTTTACAAATGTAACTAAAATTACAACATAGATTAGATATTAAATTAAATTCATTATTGTACAACTAATACTAAAAGTAAGAAAAAAAATCTACTTAGTATAATAAACAAAAACTTAAAGATTTGGGGGAAAAGTCATTTTCTATAGCACTGCAGGGAAAAAGACAAATATTGCAACTAGAGAACACACAAAATACAACATGCAGTGTGGTATATATTAGTATATCTTCATTTTAGTGTACATTTTTTTAACACTAGACTGTATGGCAATAGAACCACATGACAAAGCAGCCAAGGATTCCCTTCCCCTCAAAGAGGATACAAATTATTCCTCTCCTAATGAAACAGGATGGATACTCACTGATACGCCGTCTGTCTCGTCTTATCAGGCCCATTTTGACCGATCCAACCCGTTAGTTCCCTATAGTCTCGCACCTGAGCCTTTCCTTATTCAGCTTCTCTGCTGATGTTCTGCACGGCTGCTGCACGCAGACGCAGTAACCCGTCACACACGCCCCCACAGACCAGCAGCCTGTGCTCAGTCAGCCCAGCTCATCAAAAACAAACGGCCCGGTTTACAGCAGAATGAAAATCAGCAGTGTGCTGCGGTGAAAACACGTCTTGTTTGAAACATCGACCTTTTCCCATCTTCATCTTCTGCAGTAGAGGGATGTGCATGATGCTGTGTCTAATTACAACTGAGGTAGAGGACAAATATAGAAATGGTGCCCCCCCCCTCTGCCTCGCTCCACCATCTTAGCCCCTCCCTGCGCTGGATGTTGGTCCTCCCTCTGAATCCATGCAGAACGGTGCTGCGCTCTCAGATACCGACCTCAGAACAGGACAAGTACATCGATCTCAGCTGTTGTTTAGTGCAGCAGTTTTTAAAATGGCTTTGGGATTTTAAAGGAGAACTCCACTTGCAGAACAACAATTTACAAATAATTTACTCACCCCCTTGTCATCCACAACGTTCATGTCTTTCTTTCTTCAGTCTTAAAAAATTGTGTTTTTTGAGGAAAACATTTCAGCATTTTTCTTCATATAATGGACTGATATGGTGCCCCGATTTTGAACTTCCAAAATGCAGTTTTAATGCGGCTTCAAACGATCCCAAATGTGGTTGTAAACAATCCCAGCCGTTGAAGAAGCATCTTATCTAGCGAAACGGTTATTTTTTATAAAAATAATACAATTTATATATTTTTTATATATATTTTTTTAATGCCAAACGCTCGTCTCGTCTTAGTCTGGACTCTTTTAACATAAGCTTTATCTCATGTCATGGCATTTTTAGGCTGCATGTGTCAAAGATGTCTTATTTAAGAAAAGTAACCACAATAAAATTATCCCTTGTGAGGTGTAAAATACAAATTTATTTTTAATTTGCAATTTAACAGTTACTTTTCTTAGTTGAAACTGCCCTAATGACGTATGCAGCCTTTAAATGCAAATGCAGCTTCCCGAAATAAGACCCAGCTTCAGACTGGCAACTAGTTTTTAATTATCAGCATGGAAACTGTTTAGCCATGCCCTAGCAACCATTTATAGCACCCTAGCAACCGTATGATAAAATTAATGGGCAGTTTATCTGAAACAGAACTACCTGGAGACATAGGGGTTGGCTCTTTTGACTCAGACTGCCAAGCACTCTTTAAATATCACCTTGGCAACAATCTAGCCATGCCCTAGCAACCCAAATTCAAAAGAGGAATATCTTTAAATTCAAATGTTATAGAGGCATGGGGGTTGGTTTATATCATTCATATTGGCAAACAGACTTTGGAATATCATAACTGACAGCTGCCAAGCCACTTCCTAGCAATCAAACGGAATACCCTAGAAACCATTTAGCAAGACATATCTACCTTATTTTTCCGGTAAGAGTGGGCATGGCCATTTGTACATTTTATGGGTATGGATTCAGGTCTCATGTACGTCCAGCTATTTTTAGCTGTAGAAAACAGCTCATTTTGCTGCTTGATATTGCAAATTGGTGTGTTTTACCATATTATTTTAATGTATTGTCTTAATTATGAACATACTGGTTTGTAATGCAAATAGCTGGTTACTGCACATTGTTATTCTTCTCATTATTTCCCAATTGCGGTTAATGAACTGTAAGTCATGCTCATACACTGTAAAAAATAAAAAACAATTTGTTGAGTCAGCTTAAAATAATTTGTTACCCTGCTGCCTTAAAATTTTAAGTTCAGTCAACTAAAATAAGTTTAGTCAACTTGAAATGATAAGTTGTACTAAGTAACAACTTAGATATTTGCGTTTGCTAAACTTAACAGATGGGTAAGTAACCCAGCTGCCTTAAAATTTTAAGTTGATTTAACTCAAATATCTAAGTTGTCACTTAGTATAATTTAACATTTCAAGTTGAATAAACTTTTTTTTGAGTTGACTGAACTTAAAATTTTAAGGCAGCCAGGTTACAAATTATTTTAAGTTGACTCAGCAAATTGTTTTTTACAGTGTAGGCTTACTTCCGCGCTGAAGAATAAGGTGGATATCTCTGCATCAGAACATCGTAGAGACATAGCGCTTGGTTCTTTTGACTCATGTGAGCAAACGAGACTTCCAACATGCTACACATGCTAACAGTGAATAGCTACATGCTAATAGTGATTAGCTATGTGTTAAAACATGCTAAAATTCCTACCTAACTGTTAAAACATTATCGAAAAAGACCCTAGGAACTGCACAATGCTGAGTTTTGCCCCAGAGGTTTTTTTTTTTTTCATATCTAATTATTATTATTATTATGCTTAACTAAACACAATATTATTATAATTTTCAGTATCCCAACATGATTAATATAAGCTCACTTTCTGATGATTTGTTGTTTAGGAAAAATGTATATGATAACTCTCTATTATGAAAACATTTCAATTTCACATTTCCATTTCAGCGTTTCAATGCCAATTAAATTGGACGAACACAACCATCTTTTTTTTGGCATATTTCCTACTGAAACAGGAAAATAAGGTGGGACATACTGTATTAAAAAAGGAGAAGAAAAAAACAACTGTCCTTTCAAAAATTTTAAAAAGTCATGTCATGTCAAAGTCAAGTCAAGTTGGAATCCTCATATTTAATATACTCACCTAATTTTAAATGTAATTTAATAATTTATTATTAAAGTTAATATACAAGTTAAATATACGAAATCTACACAAAACCATGATTGCCAGTGAAAAGCTTTTTGTGTATATATGTACACAGATAAATAATAACTATAATAAAAATAAAATCCAAATTATTTATAAAAAATTATTGTAATATGACTTCAAAAAAAATATATGGAATCTGAGGGTGCAAAAAAAATCAAAATATTGAGAAAATCGACTTTAAAGTTTTCCAAATTAAGTTCTTTGCGATGCATATTACTAATCAAAAATTAAGTTAAGTTTTGATATATTTACAGTAGGAAATTTACAAAATATTTTCATGGAACATGATCTTTACTTAATTTCCTAATGATGTTTGGCATAAAAGAAAAATCAATAATTTTGACCCATAAATGTATTTTTGGCTATTGCTACAAATATACCCCAGCGACTTAAGACTGGTTTTGTGGTATATATTACAAATTGCATTTCTGATTTCACAGAGCTAAAACACTTCCTGTCTTTGTCTGGATGTGACAAACGGGAATGAGAAATACAAACTGCCCAATGAACCCATGTTTTTCTGACCAAAACCACTTAAACACACACTGTAATTATGATTTCGCAAGAAGAAACTTCCCATGAGTCATCAATATATTTGGTTCATATTCCCAGAAGAGAACTACTATACATGCTTAAATTGGTATGTTATGTTGACAACTTCAGGGAGTACACTCACATGCAGTACAGATAACCACTGATAAACGCTGTGGTGAAAATGCCACTTTGTAACCTTACCATAACAGGCCTCATCTAAACCACTGGTTTGGAAAATTCCTCTGGAAAAAAAAAAATCCGTCAACTGAATCTATAAAATCCCAGATCAGCTCTAAACTTGTTGTAATACAGAATAAGAGATTAAAGATTGTAATACCTGGTCTGTTATTTGCAACCGTGATGAAAATGGATGAAAAGCAGACGCCAAAGGTCAACGACCACAGCTTTATGTCACACAATCTGTGGATTAAAATTCCACTTTCGTAATAAATTGCACCGAAAGCTTTTTCAGCAGCAATAATCCACAAGGAAATTCCTCAAGTTACATAAAAGCTAGAAAGAGTAACCCAGTGATCAAGAGTTGACCTTTCTCCATCTGGAGCCACGGCTAATCTACAGTGCCATAAATTACACAAGGGTTGCCAGCAATTCAATCACATCATGCATCTTCCCCTAAAGGTTTATTGCATGTCTTTGAGATGAGCCCAAAGTCTTGGAGAGCAAAAGTTAATCAGGCTCCACTGCAGTCAAAAAAATGATAAATCATAATCCAGAGCTGACCTACTTCATAAACGTAGATCCTGAATCAGGATCCATCATGGGTTTTCAGTAAAACTGATTTGATGCATTCCCATTTCACTACAAAACCTTGATGTTGCTCACCCTGTGGTATTATCAGCCATGTGGATTAAGCTCAGATAGCAGAAGTATCAATAAAAGATCAATCCACCCATAGAAAACCCTTTCTCAAACAGTTCAGCAGCACTGCTTGTGGAAACCGGGAGGTTTGGGTCCATTCTAATGAAATGGTGGTGAGTGAGGGCTTCCTTCCTTCTGTCCGAGACGATTTATAGCAGAAAACACATAGACTTAATCAATGCCCCAACCAGCTTCTCATAGGGAGATGGAGGTGACTGTTCTCAGATCAGTGAAAGCTTATTACAGCGTCGCTGAATTTGGCCCAGTTCTTCCTCCGTCTCCATCTTTCTCTGCACTAGTAGGGAGGAGGCAGAGATCTTGAAAGCTTCTCTGTAAACCTGAGCTGAGGAATGTGGAACATGCACACCACCTCTGGGAATGCAACAAAGGTCTACATAAAGACGCCACAGAAAGGATGTTAACTCAATACCCTATTCTAGGACTAAACACAGACAAGGTTATTCTTCAGATACTTAAAGTACAATTCAAAACGTATGAAAGGCTTTGTAGTCAAAATATGAAACCAGAGTCAGCTACAAACAAATACTGTGCTTTGTTTAGGATAGCCATTTACGTTTCATCAAATGCTTATACAATTTGCATTTAACATTACTGAAACCTAAAATGTGAGTTTCTGTGTAATGCGATATCTGAGCAAATGAGCAGAGGGCAAAACAAGCATCTTTCTCACATTTCATTTCTTTTATACATCAACAAAAATGCATGTGTTCTTTTAATATCACTGAGTTTTGAATTACATTTTATTTTTATCTCTTCTACTTTCATGCTTATTTTAGTTGAAGTTTTAGGAATTTTGTTGTGTGCTTTTGTAAATACTTTGTTGTTTTTAAGTTATGTCTATATAATTATTATTTCAGTTTTTATTATTTTAGTACATGAACTAAATAAAAAGTAAGAAGTGTTGCTTTGGAAACTATCTGAAATAAAATATGTTTAAAAAAATGTGTGGTTTTTTTTTAAGTAACATTTATTTTATTTCATGTATCAAACTTTTTAATGGTTTTAGTATCATTTTTAGTTAAATGTAATAACTCTGACACACATTCAAATGTTTAAATGATCATATAAAATAACTACATAAAAATATTTTTTTTTTAAATAATAAAATTAAATAATATTTTTATATTGCTTTACATTAGAAAATGTAAAACCAATTTTGTATAATCAGAATATTTTATGTAATATTTACATGTGTAAAATTATTAAACAACAGCAAAAAAGGCATTCATATAGTGGAATTAAAAACACTCTTATTATACAAAATTGGTTCATTTACATTTATTTTTGGAGATATTTTGTATGGTGCCAATATTTATGACCAGGAACTAGACTCATGTATTATGATTGCTTAGTTTTGTTCAGTTGTCCTCAGTACAGAAAACGTTTAGTGTCCGTATATTATTATATACATATACGTATACATATACATATATATACACATTTACACCAGACAGTCAAAAGGCACCATGGCATGGCATTCATTTATATAGTATCATTTAACTGCTGGAATGTGAACTTGAGCTTTTAAAAGGAACAAAAATAGTACTACAGGATATTCCACCTGAAACATCAAATTTCTTATTCTTAGAGAGTATTTGTATTCTGGTACATGCGTGACTGGCGTCCTCCAACCCCTGGCCACAGTGTGTCAGTGTGACACGCTCAGGAGACAGAATGTGATCTAATAGAACCAGAGTCTGTGTGACCTTGAGAGCTGAAACGCACAGGATGATGGAGGCGCAGAGCACAGTGCTGTGGGACGTGAGGGCAAACTTCCTGTTCCTCAGCTATGACGCCATACCCTGTTCATGATGCATTGAAACCAACACCCTCAGCTCCCAGAACAGTATAATGTACACACAACAAAGACAGAGGAGGGGCTCAGTGGTATTTACTGCTCTCTACTGGAACCCATCGGCATAACAACAAAATCTGTCTGGATTAAAAAATGCTGGGGTGGATTGTTGAAATAAAAATGGCGAAGCACAGTTTGATGTTCTATCAGAGACATCAGAAGAGGGGGAGGCGACTGACTATTTATAGGGGGAAAAATAGTGGCAACTGAAGTGCCAAGTGCCTTTTCTGATAGATTATATATGTAGAATGCACATGCACAATAACTTATGTAAACCTGTTTCTGTCAATGAATAAAACATTATTAATAAAACAGGTAATTGCGACGTTTACATCTCACAATACAGACTTTTTTCCTCAGAATTTGGGATATAAATTTGCAATTGTGAGAAAACAAGCTCAGAATTGTGAGAATTTACTCAATTTTGACCTTCTCATAATTGCGAGTTTATATCTCGCACCTGTGGCTCATTTTGTTAGAATTGCGAGTTTTGTGAGTAAAGTTGCAATTCTGACTTTATAACACACAACTGCGAATTATTAATTCAGAATTATGAGATATAAACTCGCAATTCTGAGAAAATGTCAGTCTTTTTCCCCCCTCAAAGTTGGACTTTATAACTGCAACTGTGAGTTTATATTTCACAATTCTGAGAAAAAAAAAAAAAAAGAATTGAGTACATCTTGCAATTCTGACTTTATGACTTGCAACTGTGAGTTTATACCTCACAATTCTGAGAAAAAGTGTCAAGTAATCGCAAGTTTTTAAATCTCAAAATTCTAACTTTTTTTTTGTTCACAAGTTTTTTTCTCCAAATTGCATGACATAAACTTGCAATTGTGAAGAAAAAAAAACTTAAATTGCATGATTTAAACTCAATTTTGACTTTTTTCTCATAATTGCGAGTTTATATCTTGCAATTGTGATTTTTTTTCTTAAAATTGCAAGTTTTATAAGTAAAGTCGCAATTTTGACTTTATAACATGCAGTTGCAAGGTATCAAGTCAGAATTATGAGATTTAAACTATTTTAAAACAAAACTGATTTAGCTCACAACTGAGTTTATATTCCATAATTGTGAGAAAAAAAGCCAGAATTGCAAGATATAAACTCACAATTCTGAGGGAAAAAAGTCAAAATTGTGAGTTTCTAACAATTCTTAAATGTCAAAATTGCGAGTTTATATCCCATAATTGCAAGAAAAAAAAGTCAGAATTGCGAGACAAACTCACAATTCTGAGAAAAAAAGTCAATATTGCAAGTTTATCTCACAATTCTTAGAAAAATGTCAGAATTGAGTGATTATATCTAACTATATTCTAACTTTATAACTTGCAAATGCAAGTTTATACCTCACACTTTTGAGAAAAAGAGTCAAAATTGTGAGATGTGAACTCGCAATTGTGAGAAAAAAAGAATTGTGAGATGAAAGTCGCAATTACCTTTATTTACTTTTTATTCAGTGGTGAAAACGGGCTTTCATAATAACTGGAAGAGGATGTGATTTCAGAAAAAAAAGGCTTTTGTTTTTGTAACCATGATGGCTGATGACTTTGTGTACGTAAGAGTATGTCTGCAGTGTGTCAGCATTAATCATCATGGTTTCTATGACTATGAACATCATATAAATAATAACAAATTGCCGCCTATATTAACACATCACATTAATATACTGTCTGCTACTGTAAGTATGCAGGATCCTGGCCTGTGCTAATAAAGTGTAAGCAAATTTGCACAATCATAACAGAGATAATTTGCATAAGTAGAAGATTAAAATGTAAAACTAAATTGGGCTGTTTCGGAGCATGATACTTTGACTTAGACTTGTACGCAAAGAAATAAGAGAAAAGTCTAATGAACCCCAAACTTTATATTATCTGAGGAAAAGGACAGTGATAATGCGAAGACATTCGTATAAATATAACAGTTTGGGGAGGAACAGTGAAGTTGGAATCCAAACAGCTAGCCAACATGTTTTCCACAGTCTTAAGATCTTGCAAGATAGCAAATAACCTGACAGAGACCAGTGTGTATTGCTTGTAACTTAAACCACAGCCCTAATTTCAACATGATGGATAATCCGCCACCAATGAAACCAAGACCACAGCCAAGAACCTAATTAACACATTCCCATCAACCATGAGTGATCATGGTCTTCAGCAGCACTGCATTTACCATAAAACCCTCACCTGCATAGAGCCAAAGTCAACATTCTCATAGTGGAAGTGGGCACATTCTGCCAGCCTGGGAAAATGGCCTTTGGTGAGGGACAGTCTGTAAAACAAAAAGAGCTCATCAGTATTCTGTTCCGTGGGTCTGAAAGAGACAAAACAGAGATAGAACTCTTCCCTTTAACGTACAAACACCTACTTTTTGACGTTCTTGACCTTCATGCTGGCCGTGCTGGCACACGAGCGCAGAGAAGATTCGGCAGGCAGATCAGGGACCATCGACGCACCTCGTGCCTGCATATACAAACACGCACACGTAAACAAACAATTACGCAGCACTCTAAACGCATTAAGCGTGACATACAGAAAGCCAGTACACACACACACACGCACCATAACAGCAATGGCGTCCTCCCAGCCTGCAGTCTCTGCCGGCTGCAAGCTCCTATCTTCCTCCCCCTCATCCTCCTCTGGGTGGGGCCTTAAAGAAAAGAGAATCAGAGAGGGATATGTTGAAATAAGCTTATGCTTTGACATACACACATACCTCTGTATCGCATCGCTCGGCATAAAGCGATTACACTAGTGAATTTCCTGAGCTAGGATTGTTTTAAGGAAATAGTTCACCCAAAAATGATTTGAATTGGTTTGACACTTCTGTAGAACACAAAATAAGATGTTTTGCAGAATGCTCCCGCTGCTCTTTTCCAACCAGTGAAATCAGTTAGTGAGCACAGGTTGTCAACTCCTAAAGAAATAGAATTAAAAATTCCTGATAGTTTATTCACCCCCATGTCATCCAAGATCTTTATGTCTTTCTTTCTTCAGTCGAAAAGAAGTTAAGGTTTTTGAGGAAAACATTCTGGGATTTTTTTCCATATAGTGGACTTCTTGGGTTGAAGCTCCAAATTGCAGTTTTAATGCAGTTGTAAAGGGGTCTACACAATCCCAGCTGAGAAATAAGGGTCTTGCCTAGCGAAACGATCAGTCATTTTCTAAAAGAAAAACAACAAAAATATATATACTTTTTAACCACAAATGCTCATCTTGAACTAGCTCTGTGATGCGCATCTATGACTTGTGTAGTCACGGTGGAAAGGTCACACATGGTTAGTTCTTCATCTGTGTACTTCGGTTTAAAAAGGTAGAGTAGGGCCAAAAACTCCATCTCCAACTTCACCTCCAACTTCAAAATCGTCCACCATCGTTTTACTTTTCTTTTTGTAAACGACATTTGACTTTCTTTGCACTTTTGCTTTGTAAACACTGGGTCGCCACTAACGTGATTATATAATGCATGAAGTCATGGATGCAAAGCTAGTGCAAGAGCATTTGTGGTTAAAAAGTATATAGATTTTTTTTTGTTTTTTTAGAAAACGACTGATCATTTTGCTAGATAAGACCCTTATTCCTGAATGTTTCTTGAATGTTTTCCTCAAAAACCGCAATTTCTTTTCGACTGAAGAACGAAAGACATGAACATCTTTGATGACATAGGGGTGAGTAAATTATCACCTATTATCGCGTTTACTACACAGAGCATTAGTTCACTGACAAGCTACGCAATATTGCATTCATCATCGAATACGTATCGCCTCCGATTATGAACTCGATCACGCAGCTTATCAGTGAACTACAACTCTGTGTAGTAAACGCCACTCCATCTGACAGCATGTGATGGATATTTACGACTAATTACAGAACCGGCATTACTGTCGAGATGCGCATGATAATCGCATACATTTTTTTGCACAGCCCTACGTGCATCAAGAAACAGACCAAAAAAAAAGGCCTAGAATACAATACATTACTTTTACCCTGATATGCAGTCCGGAGTAGTCTATGCTAGTTACAGAAATTCAAAGGCTGCAAATATTGGGTAGATATAGTTGATATATTTAACAGAAAATCACAATCTTTTAGCAATCTTTATCACAATCTTTAGACTATGAATCGGTGCAGCTGATTAATATCAAATGTCTTTTATTTTGAGCACAAATTGTTTTCATCTCTCATGTGCCTCTCAACAACAAAACACGTTTCTTGTGACTTTGTTGTGTTCGGAACAACTTGAAAAGTCTGTTAGTGTGTCATCCTCATTTGCTTAGTGTATGATGCCAAGTTCTCTATAATCATTTGCAAAATTATCAAGTGTGTAATGCCTAGTGTTTTGAAATATGCTTAGGTTTTAAAGGTTGTGCAATGGAACAAAAAGTTGTTACTTGCTGAAAAACAATCCCTCTGAGGTAATTCTCACATCTCATTCACGCTTACGCATATTCAGACTTGACACTGCAATATGTTGCGTCACAAAAAGCTGCTGTATGACTTCAGAAAAATTGGAAAATAATGCATGCGTCATTGTGCTCTTGTGAACACTTGTCAAAGACTGAGAGGCAAGAGAAGAAATTGTCAAATGAAGTCGTTATTTTGGTTTTCTTGCGCACAAAAAATATTCTTGTTGCTTTATAACATTAATGTTAAACCACTGATGTCAAAAGGACTATTTTTAACAATGTCCTTACTATGTTTCTGGGCCTTGAAGGTGTCAGTTGCGTTGCTGTCTATGCAGGGTCAGAAAGCTCTCGGATTTCATCAAAAAAAATCTTAATTTGTGTTCTGAAGATGAACAAAGGTCTTACAGGTTTGGAAAGACATGAGGGTGAGTAATTAACAACAACATTTTCATTTTTGTGTAAACTAGGCCTTTAAATAACATGTACACACCCTAAATGACAATATAAACATTTCTGAAAAAAAAAAAGACTAAATTATTAAACGTTATGTTTTGTAAAGCTTTTTTCAGACCCAAACCCAGATCTCAAGCCAACAGCTCCGATATGACCCGAGCACGTGCACAGGCCACTGTGCCATCTGATACATTCCTTCAGGTCCAGTTCCTTTCCTCAGTTTTGGCTGCCTAATCAAGCAGGACATGCAGACAATAAACTAACCAAGTTGAGAGGCACCACTCATTACACTGAACTTATGACCCGTGGGTGAGGAAATAACCAAATAAGCTAAGCTGACCAAGGCTGAGCTGTGTCAATAACACAAGAGTAAAGCTGCTCAAAAAACACATGACAGTCCTAATGCATTCTCAATGTGTCTGTTAGGAACTTATATATAGAAAAATTACAAAATCGGATTTGCTAATGAGGGTATCGGGCCTTATATAATGTCTAATCACTTAGTAAAGCTATTTAGGATGTGTAGCAGTTACTCTTGCAATCAATTAAATTATACAGAATTTTATTATGTCAGCCAATCACAATAAACTATACTCAAAAGGTACATTTATTTATTGTCTTTAAAGGTAAAAGCTCACTGTTCATTTTACATACACATCATGAAATGATCGGTCCGTTTCAGAAAATCTCCAGAGCATTACTCAGTCCGCCCTGCAGCTGAGAACATGGCCGGGAGGGCCGAAACAAGGAGACATTAAAGAAGATCAGATCAACTGTGGCAAAAAGCACACTATTGTACGTTTTGCGACGCACAAGGATATCGCTTCAATCAGTCACTCAGTCAGTCACAAATGAACCACCCTAAATAACAAAGAACCGGGCTAAAGTGTAACTTGAAATATGATGCGCTTCAGGGGTAGGGAAAGGTGAGCTGGAACAGCTTTAAGGATTGGAAAGCCTTTAGAATGTGAATAAAAGGCTAGAGTTTAGTCAATTCATTCTGTAGACAAAAGACAGAGTCAGTGATTTTGTTCCAGAACATCCCACACTCCCTCCTTCCTCCACTAGATTAGACCACCGTGAGATTGGACGATAATGCCTGATCCTGTTCACGGAAGAAAGAGGCAAAAGTTTACAGCCATTTTAAAGTCACAGGTGCTACATGATGGAAGATCAGTGAGTTCGAAATAACCAACTACAGGTGAATGATTTATGAAAGTGTTCACAATGAAGTAGTGTTAGTTTTTATTATATTTAGTCAACATTTTGTCAATATTTATGATATTTATGTAATGTTTTAATATTTATTTAACTTTTTTGTCTTTATTGTTTAGTCAATGAAAATAGTTGACATTTTAGTCACATTTAGTCATGCTGCACGACAATGGTTAAACTGATCAAAATTACAATTGCAATTATCACGAAAAACTGCTGCTCATGTCATCCAATGAACAGGATATTTGGATTGTAACTTTAAAAAAAAAAAAAAAGTCGTAGAATGTCAAACGTCAAAAACATGAAATTATTTCCGCAATGTGGAAAATGTGGACAGGATTGCAGAATCCAGTCATAAAAATGGAATTTACTGTATAACATAGAATGTCACGGAATTTGTCAAATTGTGGATGGATACATCAAAAGTAGTTTAGAACACCTACATAACAACACGACATGGACTAGTGTCTGTAATTATTAAGCCAGAAAAATAACTTTTAAATATCAATCCTGAGAGTTCTGCGTCAAAATAAATGTTCAGTTTAACGTAACGAAACCTTGACAGAAATTATATATATTATATATATATAAATATATAAATAATGGAATCCAGAAAATTAATGGAAAACAGTAAAAATAAAACTGAATTTGAAAACACACACACACATATTTCACAGGGCCTTAAAATGTCATTTTTGTTAAACTTAATAAATTTCTGTTTAATATAAGTTAATATAGTAATTAATTGTTTTTGCTAAATAAAATGTAATTTAACTGTTAAAACAGTGTCTAGAAAAATAAAAACTGGAGAAATGCAATGCAAAAATTAAAGATAAAAAAATGAATTAAAAAAAAAAAATAGAATATGGTAAAAAAAAAAAAAAACTAAAAAATTTAATAGGGCCCTAGTAAAACGTAATAATTCTATTATTTGTAATCTTAATCATTGGTTTTTGTTTGAAAACTAACTAGTCACTAACTAACGTTGATGGGGGTCTGCAATGGTCTTTACATAGTTTCCTGTTTCTGCATATTGGTTGCATAACATGATTTTAATCTGGCAGACAAGAAAAAAAAATACAACTAAATAATAATAATAATAATAATAAGCAGGTTTGTTTCAATAACAATAAAATAAAATATTAATTACAGTGCTTAATGTAGTTCTTGTTAATGTTAAGGCTTTCCTTTCAAGACTTCAATTCTTTTAATCAGGGTTTTACTACATTATAATATCAGAACAGTTATTACCCTGCAATTTTTCATATGAATTACATATTTAATGAATAAATTAAAAGATAATATAAAAGATGTGTCATGTCACTGACTATTCCATTAAACCATGCCAGCTTCCTTGGGGCGGTACAACACGTTCATTGATGACTCTACTGTCCTTGTTATCATCTCTGTAGGGCACCAGTTGCACACAATTCACCACTATAATTTACTCCTCAGGGGACAAATTCACATCTGCTGCATGCAGTGCTGCTGAAATATGCTGTCTCAGAAATAGAATAAGGTGACCGGTCACATGACGCATAAAACGCTTGTGTGTGCAAAAACCAAATCATGCACTGCACCTGATTATGCAGAGATTCAGCCAAATGTAAAGAAAATGCCTCAGCTAACCTTGCAAAAGAAACACACAAGCAGAGGCACGCTATACGGCAAATCTGATCATAATCGAGCATCGCAGCCGCCATAGCACATTGAGAGGCAAAGTATGCAGGCTGTTACTCACCCTTCACAGGGATCATGAGTGTATGCGTCTCTCAGAGGTGTTGGAGCTCTGCCGTGTGTCGCTGCTGCAGACCCGCTGCACGCCTCCATGATACTGAGTCACTGCAACAGCTGCCCGTCTGTGAGGGGAGGGAGGAGACTGGACTTTAACATAAACCTCCAACCTGAGCAAAAAAATGAAGGCCTGTGGTATAAAAATCTTCATGATTTGAAAAGATGTTATACAACGATCAAAAGCTTAATACAAAAACAATTTTTAGTACAAAGATTAAAATGCAAATATTACAAAATATGACATGAAAAAGTGTATAAATCACTGTTTTTTCTAAAGAAACACTGTCCAACAGTGATACCAGCAGGTAAAGTTACAATGGGAGTCCACGTCTCTCTCGCCTCCCCTGAGCCCATTGAGTTTTAGCAGACCCCTGGGTTTGGTGGGGGTCTGCAAGATGTCTGTTAAAGAGCTCTTGATCTGGAAAGCATCTGCTGTGTACAAACGTCTGGCAGACATCTGTGAGATGTCAGTTCATGTACATACATTCTAAATAATAAACATCTTAAAGACATCTAATAGACGTCTCTTTGACGTTAATGGGAAGACTAATTTAAAACAGTAAGCAAACAACTCATACAGTTAGGGTGTGTTCACACTTGGCTTAAAACAAATTCTGGAGCGATTGCTCTATTAGTGTGGTTTATTTGAGCAAGTGTGAATGCTGACATCCGTACAAACAAGCGGGCCGAGACCGCTAAAAAGATGGGTCTTGGTCCACTTCCAAACAAACACTGGTGCGGTTCGAATGAAATATGAACGCAACACAGACCAAATACTTCTAAACTAACCAAAAACAGGAAGTAATTACAAGATGCGACGCAATGCAACATGATTTCACGAAGGGAACAAGCTGTGTATCCAAAACAAAATGAGCAGAGGGTAAACGTGGAGCAATTAGGTGGTAAAGTGTCTTTTATGAGCTCTTTGTGAGTTCGCAGGTGGTGACAATAAAATCATATACATGCAACAATGAGCACGCTTAGTCCAGCTGATGGCATTAGGTGTATTCGGCTTAAAGCGGCATGATAGTGAATGGGTACTTTGACGTCAAACACTGGCAGCGCCGCTTTATTCGAACGCACCTTTTCCTTTTGTTTGGAGTGTTGGTGAGTTCCGTCACAAAATATACGTCATTCAGCCCAACCAATCAGGTTGCCTTAAGGCCTTTAGGTTCATTATAAAAAAATGCCAGTGTGAATGCTAAACAGACCAGGACCAAATGTATCATTTTCCTTTTTGGTCTGGACCAGATAATCCAAACGAACTGAACTACAAGTGTGAACACACCCTTAGATACAAGGGTCGAATTGTAAAAAAAAAAAAAATGGGGGTAATGTGGTTCTGTGATTGCAAATGATTAAAAACATTGTCTTGTTTTTAAACATATTTATTTAACAAAAAACAAGCTTTATTAAGCTTTATTGTGAGCCGTTTTTCTTGTGGGGCTTGAAAGGCCCCAATATATTGCAGAGTATGTTTTTGGGCTAGTTAAGGCTTGTCATGTATAAATAAATATGACTCTAAAATCGCCAGTATGTGGCAGCAAGTGTCTGTTTAATGAATGATTCATTGCATTTTCCCCTGCTAAAAAACAAACAAACAAACAACTTGCCTAAGCTGGTTGGCTGGTCTTAGCTGGTTTAAGCTGGTTGTTCCAGCTGGTCTCCCAGCCTGACCAGCTAAGGAAGTGGCCAAAACCCCTCTAAAACCAGCCAACCAGCTTAGGCTGGTTTTAGGATTTTTTTTTTTTTAAACAGAGTCAGTCAAACGATTCTTTCAAAATGGCAGATTCAGTTAGAAACTAAGCAAGTTGACCATCTTTACGAATGGATCGCTGAATTTGTTCAAAAACAGATTTGTTCAGGAAAGAAACAACGCAGTGTTGCTCTGAGATGCACAACAGCTCTGCTCCAGCTTAGTTTTGAAAAACCATTTCATTTGCAAAACACATACAAAAAAAAAGACAAATTGTTCCTAAAATGTAACTCACCCTGTTAAAAAAAAACAAGCACATGCTGGATAGGTAGGTTTAAGCTGACCCTTAGCTGGTTTATGCTGGTCATGTGCTGGTCCTAAGTTGTTCCCTCCTGCTCAGGACCAGTTTAGGACCAGCACATGACCAAGAACCAGCATAAACCAGCTAAGGATCAGCTAAGGACCATCTTAAACCAGCTCAAACCAGCATCCATGCTTCAAAACCAACCCAACAGGGCACTCGATGAACTTCTTGTCTATTGAACTGTTCTGTTGTATAAAATTAATTTAACATTCGCAAAAGCGCACACATGCTGAATCTCGTGTGATATTACTTAACTATATCATATATTTTTTTACTTGACTATATTATATAAAGATAAAAATAAACACACAGGGATATTTTTCTGTCATTATTTGAATTATAGAGGCATTCTAACTTTATTCTAATAGGCTTCATCATGCAACAAATGCTTTTGGACTCTCAAGACCTGTTTTTGTATGTTTGTTTGTTTGTTTTGCTCACTGACATATTCAATGTCATCTACCTTAAATTAGAGCAGTTTATCATTTCTGAATGAAACTTATATCTCGTATCTCTCTCTCTCAGTATCGTCCCTCGTCCTCACAGTCACACATAGTACAGCACAATAAGGTTATGTCAGGGAAATGTCTTTAAGCTCCAATCAAGGAAATGTCATGCCTTTTGTGTTGTCTTTATTTTAAAGAGCATCAGAAGCTCTCACTCTAAAAACTCCTGGGTTAAATACAACCCAGCGCTGGGTAAAATATGGACATACCCAGCAATTGGGTTGTTTTGACCCAGCTGTTGGGTTACTACCCAGAAGGTTGGGTTAAAGATTTAACCCAAGTGCTGGGTCAAAACAACCCAATCGCTGAGTATGTCCATATTTTACCCAGTGCTAGGTTGTTTTTAACCCAGCAGTTTTTAGAGTGCTCCAACCATTTTGCATTTAAAGTGAAGTGCATTTAAAATCCTTTAATGCACGGCAAGCCGTTGATTATCCCGCTTATTCCATGGTCATTTGCCAAGTTATACACAAGTTAAAAGTAGTATTGCTCTTTGCAGCGCAATATTTGACGGAATGGGTAAAAAGACGGTTATTTTCAGTTATGACACAGCTCTAGCATTTTGCCCGCTTCAAATCAGACACAGAAATGAAATAGTGCAGTAAGATCACATTTATCTGAATTAATTATTGCATTTATTTCAGTAAATTATCGATCGACAGAGAGAGAGAGAGAGAGAGAGAGAGAGAGAGAGAGAGAGAGAGAGATGGCAGTTGTGTGTGCGTACCTGCCTGCGTGGCTGTGTGTCTGCTCGTCTCTCTCTACAAACAACGAATTTATTCAAAAACAGCGGTTTCACCACCTCGTTGCTGAGGAATATAATGTAGCGATTTAGTATCTAGGCTATTTTATTAATGGGAATCGCGGGGAAGCGCTGACAAGTTTATGTATGTGCGCAGCGCAATACGATTTCCAACCTCTCTCTCTCTCTGTGTACTTGTTTTTGCTATGATAGTAAAACCTGAAATTCGGTCCCCACAATGTTAAAAAATTATTAAAAATAGTAAATGATGTTTATCTGAAAATGTAACAATGCAAACATGTTTTCTGTAAGGGTTAGGTTTAAGGTTAGGGTTGGGTTAGGGGATAGACAATATCGTTTGGTCAGTATAAAATCTATAGAAGTCTATGGAAAGTCCCCACAATTCACAAAAACAAACGTGTGTGTGCGTGCGTGTGAGTTTGTGTGTGTGTGTGCGTGCGAGCTAGAACGGTGATTAAACTGACTTGGAACTACCTGTGCATTAAACGGTTTTACTGCATACCTGCCAGCCAATCATAATCCAGTATCCAGACATTCGATGGAATAAATTATTATACGTAATGAATATTGATATTGATATCGCACGATAATATACAGCATTACTAATCTAAATGGGATGTAAGAGTGGATGGTGGTTGTACAGAGGGAATGCTTTTTGTCTTTTTTCCCCTCAATTCGAGCCCTGGATAAAACCACTTTGTTTTAAATCAAAATAAGACCTAAAATGGCATGAAAACATGATCTGTTGGAGTTTTTAGTGAGTAATCTTGTTTGGTGAAATTTAAAGTAAATCTTTGTGCCTGTGACCAATATTTACCGAGCTCTGATGACTGATGATCCAAAAACTTCAAAACTTGTTAGAAGTTAGATATTAAAAAGAATAGCTGAACATAAGTTCACAAATAAAATATTTTGTTTAAATTGTTACTGCCTTGAGTTTTTGTTTTAATAAATGTAAAATGCTTAAAAACACTAACTTGATGAGATTTATACTTGGCGTTAATAAACTGTTATACACTGTTAATGTAAAAATATAAAATGGAATTGTTTTTTGTTTTTGTTTTTTACTTTGATTTAACCAAGAAAACGTGACTATGACATGAATTCACATTTGGAAAAAAAAAAAAACTTTGCCTCCTCATTTCAGAACATACTGACAGTAGTATACTAACATAAGCCTTGAGGCAATAAAAAAAAATCATTTTTTAGCTAAACTTAACTAACCACCCTTTAGAAAAAAATGTTACAGCTAAAAGTCCAGAGCTCATAAAGGTACTGAATGATTAGTTGAACGTTTAGAAACATTTAAAAATGATGACTAGTTTCAACTTAAGTTTGGGTATTGCAAAAACATAAACAAATGATTCATAAATAGGGTGAATTCAGGTTATTTGGGATGCTGATTGCCACTCAGTTGACTTCTCATAAAGGTACTAATGATTAGTAAACATTTATAAACATTTACAAATGATGAATAGTTTCTAACATAAGTGTTGAGTAAATAAAAACAAGTTTTTAGCTAAACTTAACTAACCACGCTTTACACAAATGTTACAGCTGAAGGTCCAGAGCTCATAAAGGTACTGAATGACTGGTGAACATTTAGAAACATTTAAAAATGATGACTAGTTTCAAATTTAGGCTGAATTTCAGTCATTTGGGACACTTTTTGTCAGAGATGACTGCTTATACTAATTATTAGTAAACATTTATAAACATCTTTGAGTGATGAACAGTTTCCATTTTAGACTGAGTACTGCAAAACATTAACAAGTAATTAATAAATGATTTAAGATGTGTAGTAGAAGTCTAAGACCAAATATGTGACCTTTACAGACCGTGGTTATGAGTTAATGAATAATTACCATGAATAGTTGGTAGTGCTTAAAATGCTTAAAATGACTAATTAAGGGTTTTTTCACATTGTAAAAGGGAGCATCAGGTAATATATGAACTGAAGTTTAATGACATTTGTTACCATTCAAAAGTACACTAACAAGCTTTTAATCATTATTATAATTTCTGTCAAAATCATTTATAAATTTTCCAAGTACTGCTTTAAGCGTAAGTATTAACTAATCATACATTAAGTATTATATAAAATTTTTTATTAGTCACCATTAATAAGCACATTATCCCACGTTTCGAGCTATGTGAATATATGTTAAACAAGGTTCTGTTAAGCAATATATAATGTTTGTTAATGGTTTATTCATTAACAATATCAGATAAGTGTTACCAAAACAGATTGAAAAATATGTGCGCATGGTGGATGTTTATAAACATAGCTATTAACTCATAGCTGTATTGATAAAGAATGCACTCGAATTCATGCGAAAATCAGTTGGCTATATGGTGACTGTGGACCTTGAAATTCAAATGAACCCATAGAAAATCAATGAAAAGGACAGTTTGTGCTGTGATGCATGACCGTGATGAATACAGGACTTGCACAAGACTTATATAAGGAACATATACGCTATTCTGTCAATAATTCAAGTGTGAAGTATAAACAAAAGGAATGCTGGAATATTGAGACACACCCACAGTGACAGTTAAACCACCTGTATGGAGATTTGCATACACAGAAGTTATGATCTGTTGGTTCTGATAGCATAGTGAGGTATGAAAACGACAATATATTCCTGTCACACTCCAGCTTTACTATCAGAAGTGCTGACAGGGAGAAGCCTGATGTTGATTCAGCAGAATGAACGCTCCCTTTCAGGAAAGACAGCTCCCTGTGAGCGTGCAGGCACCTGAGAGGGTTAACCTCACCTTTAATACATAAGTGCACAGTAGTTCTGGTGATTAATCCAAACCTATTTACACAGCCTGTATGGCCACTGTTGTTTAATTCTTTTGAACAGTTTGTGAGAGAACATTTTGGAATTCAGTACCTCAATATAGGACCAGTTTGTTGTCTGTATTCTTTGATTTTAAAGACTACAATAAAAATCAGGGACTTAAAATATATTTTAAGTATTATTTTAAATTTTATTCAAATTTTATTCATATTCAAATTTCCTACTTTACATAAAATTTCTCATTTTGACTCGTGGTTCCAGACCTTTGGATCCCCCTAGTATTCAGTAAACAGTTAAACATCATTTAAAGACATGAGACATCATTTACACAACTTGTGTATGGGACTGTGTAAAAACTGTACATTGACGTGGTTGCTAAGCGACAGACTGTCTTGAAATCCTTCAGGAATTGGTCAGTCTTGGATCCTGAATGTCTGAATGTTCACAGACCAGAGATAATATTCAATATTCAATATTCACTTGTATTGGTTTATTGTTTTGTGACTAAGGAGGTGGGGAAGCAACCCCTATTTCATAGTGACGTTGAAATCTTGCTTTTGGCTGGAAGTAATAATAATAATAAAAAAAAAAAAAGCACTGTTGTCATGGGCAACAGTATGTGACTTCAGAGCTTCCGGTCAGAGTTATTTACCTCAAATAATGACTCGTTGTGTCTACATGTTTCGTAACAAGGACTAAACGGTTTTAGGGTGTTTGTCCTTAACCAAGGTAAGTGAGGAATTTATAACGGCGCAGATCTAACTACTAGCAAAAAGACGCAATTTTATCATATTATAGATAACACACTGTAAAATTCACAAGCGCAGGTGCTTCCTAAATCGCCAGCAAATAAAGGAAAGATCAACACGAGTCACTCACCTGTCTGTGATTGTTTCAGCGTTACTCCCCCAAATGAAATCCAAGAGTTGTTTCCCTCTAGAACAGATCCATTATGGTGAACGCGTGTGAAAAAGAGTCAAACCAAAGCATCCTTCATTGTGTGTGAACGTGAGATCTGTACGTGAATGAATGAGTGCGGTCTCGAGGCAGGACACATGAAAAGTTCGTTCGCACGCATCACCTGATAAACGGAGTGCGTGTGTGCTTGGGGGCGTGGTCATGGGCGTGATCGGGAGCAAGGTGGATATCAGTAGGATCCATTTAACTCTTGTGTGTCCATAAAAGAACCTGAGATTTTGAGTCAAATTTAAAACGTTTAAAATCTTCAAATATTCATGATTATTGTACAGTTTAAATACTTCCATAGTATCACAGAAAATTTTAGATTTGTGACCCTGGACCACAAAACCAGTCTTAAGTAGCACGGGTAGTATATTTGTAGCAAAAGCCAACAATATATATTGTATGGGTCAAAATGATCGTTTTTTCTTTTATACCAAAAATCATTAGGATATTAAGTAAAGATCATGTTCCATTAAGATATTTTGTACATTTCCTACCATAAATATATCAAAACTTAATTTTTGAATAGTATAAAGAATAGATGCTATAAGAACTTCATTTGGTATTTTTACTAACACCCTTTTAATGCATTTAGCCACGTTAGCACGTAATTAAACGCGTTGCATTATTATTCTGGACTCATTTGCTTGTTTGTACATTATATGCTTTTTTAATAATGTGTTTACTCAGTTTGGTCATTTAAAAACACTGTCTTAAGGCATTAAGGCACGTTAAGCGTTTTCCTTATAATGGATTCAAATGAGTCCAGAACAATAACGCAACGCGTTTAATTACGCGTTAACGTAGCTAAATGCATTAAAACGGTGTTTTTTTTTTTTTTTAAATAATAATTAATAACTAATAAGTCAATCATACTATACAGATAAGCAGGTATGAGAAAAAAAAAACGAAAGCAACACGTTTAATTATGCGTTAAGCGTTTTCCTCCGACAGAAAACCATAATTAGGAAAACGCTTAAGGGGCCGTTCACATATCGCGTCTTTTGCGCGCTCAAGTTCGTTATTTCAAATGTAGACGCGAGGCAGCCGCGCTCATGGAGCTCAAAGCTCAAAGCTCAGCCAACATGGAGAAACAACTGATCATAGCTGTACATTTTTAAATAAATTTAGTAGCAGAGCTACAGCAAGTGATTTTTAGTGCTGGAAATCCGTTTGTCCTTGGATGAAACTTCCACATCTTGATTGAGAGTGCGGGTCATGGTTGCTTAGCAACGGCAGATGCCACGGGAGAGCAAACTACAGAGCGCTTTGGAAAGGAGGAAAAATCGGCGCGCCTAGCGTTTTCCACGCGTTTTTAGGCGCGATATGTGAACGGCCCCTAATGCTGTAGTGGCGGCACCTGCCAGGGAAAGCATTGTCAGTTTAATGCATTGTCAGTAATCGGCCACTTTTGTGATTGGTTAACGTCATTGCGAAGCAAACATAATCAATGGCCTCTCACTATTGCAGTGAGTTTTCTGACAACATGATCAAAATAAAATGGTCATTTCCAGACAAAGCATTATGAAATCATTTACTTACAGTTTGTGATGCAGCTGCAGTTAGATCAAGTACCACTTCATCTTTCAACAAAAGTTTCTTTGTAAACTCCCCATTACACTGTGCCTCGTTTACGAAACAAAATGTTCCCATCAATCCTGGATGGTATGTTTTGTCCTATTGGTGTTCAGAAAAGTTACTTTCAAAAGTAATGTGTTACAATGTTGCGTAACTCCCTAAAAAAGTAACTAATTGTGTTACTATAAAAAATAATGTGTTACATTACTCTTGTATTACTTTTTTAAATCTGGGCAGCACTTGCTTGTTTATTTGTAATATAAAAAGTTATATTTTCGCAAAATATAAAAGCCCTTTCATACCTAATACCTCAGGCTACGTTTACACTCGTATGTTCTCGTTTTAAAACACATAACTTTTGCTACGGTTCAGCCTATCGTTCACACTATTCCGCCGTTTACTACCCTCGAAAACAAAGACTTTAGAAAACGCTGTAGGCCTCGTTTTAGTTTGAAGACTCCGGGGTTGCGTTTCAATGTAAATGGACCAAAACGGAGGCTTTTGAAAACGATGGCGTGGCTGCCAACATTTACTTTTGGCATCCTGTACGACAGTGTAAACAATAACATCATGCTCATTGTTGTGCCCATAGATATGTATAGGTAGATTCCCCATTCAACTGCTCCAAGCACGTAGACGCGTCTGCAATCTAAATAATACGGAATCTACCTATACATTACTATGGTTGTACCTGCATAAATGGTCATGCGACAAGCGTTTACGGTTGTTTAGTGTAGACAGAGATAATTTCTGAAACGCAGTAAAAACGCTAGTGTAGATAAGGATCGTTTTCATTTTAAAACGTTGGTTTTAAAACGAAAACACGTTAGTGTAAACAGACCCTGAGGCTGAAGGAAAAGTAAATTCATGTCTGTAGAGTAGAATGCAGAAGAACACTCTTCAACATTAAAAAATGTTTGTATATCTTGAGTCATTTTTGCCTATTAGTATTAACTGAATCATTGAAAATAAGCAGCAGAGACGCTGGTTAATAAAATGGGATTAAATACATAAAGGATGTATTATTTAACATTTAATTATTGCAGGTTTGCGTCATATTCACTGTTTTTATTCATTTTGATGAATAATGAGTCAGGTTAACCAAAACTTAAATCTATCTCAACCTTGGGAAACCATCATCACAATAATTATACAATTATCTGGCCAATGCCAAGGCGTTGGCCTCGAGAGTGATGCCAGGGCTACAGTGTTATCTGTTATTATTGTTTGTGTTAGTCACTCACTTCAGATAAATAGGTGTGTGAGAGGGAGTTGTGTTAGTTCAGGACTTTGCACCTGGATGAACACTTAATTTCCTATATAACAGCATTATCAGTCATTGGGGCAAACTTTTGGAGAACACCTCCCCTCTAAGGCATTTTGCTTGATGTGTAGATTTAAAATTATGCAATAGTGGCCTCTAGTGGCCAATGCAGATGAACAGTCAAAAATCACTCGTCACACACTCTTAGATTTTTTTTTTATTATATCAAAATACAAAAAGTTTTACGGGGTTATTACATGGACCAAAGCGTTGGAAAATGTCAACCTAATAGAGCTTGCCAAAATGTGCATATCTGGGCATCTGGTGATGTAAACAATGCAAATTGAACGGCTCCACTATACAGAACTTCAATTGGGCTGTTAAAGACAGCATACACACACACATTTAACACTCTGTATGTTTCGTTCCCAGGTCTGGTTTTGATGTAACTCTCATTTGTCAGGATAGCATATTCTTTTTGATTGGGGTCTTATTCTAGAGCAAGACTTAATAAATGTAAATAAAAAAAATAAAATGATGAAAGCAATAGAATAAAAGTAATAGAATAATGGGATTTCCTTTATTCTCTAAAAATGCCATTGCTTACTGTAGGGTTGTTCCCTTTTAATATCAAGATGCTGAATCAAAGTGTCCAGCTGAGTTATTGTGGAGGTCAATGTCATACTTCAGAAGTTGGTAGTACAGATACAAAACATCTTGAACATTTACTCCTAGCAGCATGAAGACACACCAGGCACCATATCTTAACATCTGAGTATGTGGAGACACCGAATGCCCGAGAAAAATACTGCTAATAGTACTAATCAAGGACGAGAAGATAGAGGCACACTGCACCTTGTTTCATAATCAGAGTCGTCTGGCAATTTGGAGGATTCCTTAGCAGTGGCAGAAGAATCAAACAATGCATCATAATAATAATAATATTGTACATAAGGCTTTGGTACAGCACCATACTGTTTAAGAATAATACCTGAAATAAATGAGATTAATTAACAAAAGAAGCCTTCGATCAAGTCACTCAACCAAAGAAATCTGAAAGAGAACAAACTATTTTTCTATGATCTTTGTTCTTCACGTAAGAACAGTCTCTTAAACATTGCATGTAGGGTGATCAGAATGAAAAAAAAAAAAAAAACATGTTTGCCCAGAACACATCTTTATAATCTGTAAACAATGTACAACACAAACTCAAAAGCAGTTAGAAAGCACAATGCGATTTGAAATATGCTTCCAATAAGCTCTAAGTATGAGGTTTAATGTTAAAACAGTCGTAAATTAGTGCATAATGCAGTATTACATTCTAAGTTTTCAGTGCTGGTTAATATGAACAGCAAAAGAACCATAAACAAAAAGATGTACATTATTTTAAACGAGACAGGTCCGCACGAGTGAAATAGCTTGATTATGCAAGGTTAGTTCAACGGAAAAAGGAAACTAAAGTTTCACGAAGCACCATAAGAAGTAAGCACAAAACTCAATACAGGCAATCAAAGAGTTGATATGACACTTCCTGCAAACGAGCCCTCTTACAGAAGCAAAAAAGGGGGCGTATCTACCTGTACAGTATCAGATATATTCAAGAGAAACGTTTCGGTTCTCGCTTCAAAGACCAGAAGAGCTGAAGAAAATGCCGTCAATCACCATCCACAGATATACAGCGACACCGCACCTGCATGTTAAATCAGCGTGACAGCTTTATGCGAGGATGCGACGCTCCATCTTGTCCAAGAAAAACGCTATAAAACAGAAATGCCGCCGCTTGACGCGTCAGACCGCCACCAGCTCGAGTGACCAGGTTCTTTCCATGCTAAATGAAAAATTTATTATCATACCGAAGGTACATTTCGTGGGTTATACATTGATATGCTGCCTCCTCAAGACTGGCAAGTTCTTCTTTATAAATCTGTCTAAATACGCGGGGGTTTTTTATTCATGGTGACAGCGAACGTTCACGCGATAACGTAAGCACATACTGTATGTCAAAGCCGAACTTTATTTAACAACTTTAACCGTTTTCGTACTGAAAGATAGTGAGCGCACAGGACCTGCCCTGTGAGAGAGGTTTTATTGCTTGCGGTCCTACTCACCAGGAGAACTCGACAACGGAAATCACGACGGAGCTAGTTTAGTTAGTTTAAGACAGAGGACTGTGCGTGAGTTTGTGTGTTAACCTCTGAACCACAGCACCACGAGTTCAAAAAGACATAGCACCAAGTCATAATGTGTACAATGTGCCTACATCCTTGCACGTTATATTTCTAGATCATGTAAACATTATGTGGTTTTTGTAGGACTTATTAGCAATGAGTTCTTGACAAAACACGTAGCAAAAACAGAGTTAAGTCTAAGTTGAACACTTCTCCCCCGACAGCTAAAGGCAGGTAATCAGGAATATCTAAAAATAAACACTGCCCTTCTCCTCTCAGAGACTACACGATTAAAGCAGCCTTACGAATCGCACCACGTGTGGTGGAAAACGCTAGTAGTGACTGAGACAGACATAGAAATAAGCAATGGAGTCTGCTGACCTAATACTGAATAGCTCAAATACACCGTGAGATGTTTGAGCATTCGTTTTCACGTCGAATAAAATGAAAGAGAGAAAGGAAAGACAAAGTAAACAGCCCTTTGGGCACTCAAGTCAAATCCTCTAAACTCAAAATGGCTACTACGAATCTCTGCACAGAAATTCATCCCAGCTTGTATATTCAGCCTTATTCAAGTACTGCATGAGATTTCATTCTGTTTCCTATTAAGCCGTACCTCATTATTAAATTCCAGTCGCAGAAGAAGATTCATTTTGGAGTTGGCGCGCAAATGAGCTAAAAGAGAGAAACATCACATTGAAAATATCCAGATAAATCTGAATTCTAAGAGCAAATCATACATTCACCATCGGTTAAACTAAACTAACACACGCTCGAGTAGCTTTCACTCTCTCTAGGTAGCAGATCAGCAGCTGTTAGTGAACTCTAGAGACAATTACTAAACTCATCATTGATTCAAATAACACAAACATTGCTATGTCATCAGATGAGCTGTGATGGATGGCAAGTAGTAAAGTTTACAATACATTTTTTTTTTTTTTTTCAAAAGTGTCAAGCTACTTTTGGAGGTTCACTTTTGTAGGTATAAAGTAACCAAGAAGACTGGTAATCTTTTTTCAACTGATTAAGGACTATTTCACTTTACTTTTCTATGTTATATTGATGTCTTCATTAGTCTGCACAATATCTACTGTACTTCCTTGGTGTATTGTATGTCCAAAGCAAACGTATAACAAATTATTTACGTCAAGGAAGTGACGAAAAGATTAATAATGCATTTCACCACTTCTAACTACATTTGTGCAAGACAAGGACCAAGTAATACTACTTCAGTTAAAATATTACATTTGCACTTACGCCATCTGAACATGTCAAAAAGTTCAATTTCAGAAATCTAATGTGAACCTGAATCTTTTTTCAGCAGGGGGCTAATATTAATCTTCCTCCAGCCACAAATTAAAAATGCCTTAAAGCTGTCCAATGATGTTAGTCAAATATCAATTATTTAAAAAATAAATAAGAAAGCATGTTTTCAGTTCAAACATTGTCGCAGGACCAGTCTAGTACTGCGGTTTTTCATTCTGAGCTTACAATTTCTATGATATTCTGTGCTTTATATTTCATGTTTAGTATTTCATAAATAAATTGTAATTTCTGGGCTTACATTAATCCCTCATGTTCTGTAGTGCTGTCAAAGCTTTGCCACAAATAGACAACATACGTCCAAAATGAACTATGCTAGCTTGCACAAAATATGGTAGAAGTGCTGAAATATGTTCCAGATTATTTATTTATTTATTTTTTTTTTTCTATTCTCTTTTTTTGAGGTATATTTTGTAGAAGGAAGAAAAGAAACCCTGTAGTAACTATCACGTCTTGAGAGACATATTTGTACAGAGCATGTAACTCTATCCTTCACAATATACACAGTTCTGACAACGTTATGACGAAAACCGAAGTGGCCGGCAAGATTTTTCCTAGCATGTAATGGAATGCTATTCTTCTGTTTTTATCATCAAATGAAAAGCTTTTGTCCTGTCCTTTTCTGATTCTTCCAAAAGAGCACCCCTGGACGTTTTTCCTTTGTGTAAATTTACAGAAAATACAGATATGTGTAGTATATTGTGCCAACCGAAGAACATGATAAATCGTATCTAGTTTAGACTGATTACAAAACAGTACTGAGAGCTTGTCCATTGTACGTTTTTGCTAATGGACAAGGAGATGAGTGAGTCCCGCCTCACAGGACAAGTTTTAGTGAGTTTGGGGAGGGGGGCTCTCAGAGCAGAGAACCATAGTTTGAGGGGGCAGGGTCCATACTGGCCAGGAGGGATTTTCTGTCTTCTCTGGGGTGAAGCCAGCGCAGCAGAGAGGACAGATGAAGACAGGGGGACTTTCTAAGTGTACTTTTCCACTTTTTCTTTGAGGGAGAGCTGAGATGTTCTCTTTGCTCAGAGGCCTGAGATGCATGCGGCTGCTGGGTCTGAGAGGTGGACACATCTAGAGACAGCAGAGCAAATGAGACACAGCAACAGAATTGATTTTTGACATTTTCAGAAGAAAATGTGAGTGTTGCCTGCGCATGCAAACCTCACTGCCACTGCCACAATGTGAAGGTGTTGTGGGTGGTTTCTTATCATTTTTAAGCAAATATGCATGTAGTCAGGACATCAGGGGAGACAACATGTCCATTTCTCCCAGTATGTAATGTACGGGTGAAACTGACCTGTCCTTTTCTTGAATCTGGAGTTGTTGTTCTTGTTGGCTGTTGATTTCTTGGCTTTATTAATACAATAATAAATCAGTGCTTCAAAGCTCTCAGACCCTGCAGGGACTCTCACTGCACCTAGATGCTCCCTGTGAGAGACAAACACAATGATGCATTACTTCACAGCGCCACCAGGGTGCGCTGCCCTCCACCGGCCTGATCAAACTGAAATTTAGCCCTGGACAGGGAACACTTTGGCTGCCCCAATGCCAAGTGCAAGGCCTTCATGACAAACGTACCATTCATCAGCATGTACTGTGCAATTTAGCAATTAATCAACTTCTGGCAAGTCTTGTTAGATATTATTTAGAAAATATTGTGTATCTTGTTAATATGAATCGGCTGCTGTCCATTGGTCATCAGAATAAAAGTTAAATACCAAATCATTCTTTTAAAACAGAAAACAGACTCTTCCTCATTAGATGGGTACTCTGCAAATTAAAGCACATTGTATTAGTTGAGTTAGTCTGGTGAGTTGAATTTAGCATTTTCCCCACTCAGAATTTACTACAGAATACACCTAAATTAGCATGAATAAACCTTTTACCTCATGTTGTACACTGCTGCCATGCTGCCAGCACTGTCCAATCAAATTACAACTAGCCAAACTCTGCTGTTTCCCAGTAAGCTCAATGGTTTCCTATTAAACTGACCACAGAGGTCACTGTTGACTTTTATTGCACATGCCATTCCTCTATCATGGCAGAGTTCATGACACTCAAACGTCCATACTGAAGAGTCAGCCAACAACTCATGGGTTCACAAGGCACAGAAACACAAAGCGTTTACAGACAGTCTCCCCTGCTGCTGAGGCTGTGGAAAGAGAAAGTGAAAGTGATTAATAGAGGGGGGTGGTAGACATGACTGAGCACTAAAGTCCGCCACATCAAACACACTCTGGTTACCATGAATACACTGTACAGTGGCTTCACCATGCTGACAGGAGAAGAGATGGCAGGGAGGGGAGAATGGCCAGTAAAGAACAGTCACATAAAAGAAAGGAACCAAACCACTAGGACGATAAAATGTGACAAGAAATTTTAGTTTGAGAACTGCTGTTACTGATTCGGCATCGAGGAGAAGAGTATTTAGAAATGGCATGCATGATATTTTTGTACATGGAAACAAATTTTAAAGGGGAATATCCAAGTGTGCCTCTAAAAGGGCGCAAGTGCAAAAAAAAACAAAAACAAATTGCCTGTATTCAATAATCGCAGAAGTGCTTTGATAATCTTTACTGGAGCAAGAATGTCATTGTTTATATTCCAGCAATAAAAATATTCAGGATATTTACCAAAAAAAGACAATGTATAATTGATATCATGTAATACAAAAAAAATCGTCATTCCCCTTTAAATGAGAATGATTTAAGACCCCGCCTGCAAACCCCTCCCCTTTCAGACATGGATTCGACCCTTACCTATTGTGGTGTAGAGGACCTGGTCACAACAATGCTGCCCAGATAGCTGAGATCAATCAAAAACAAAGAGGGTAAGACTACCAGAGTCTCCAGAGAAAAGCGGCGTCTCTACTCTAGATGAGGATGAGTGTTGCAAGAGATGAGCGCACACTCATCCCTGGCAACGAAGGCCGCCTAAGAAGGCCACCGTGATGGTCAAAGCCCTGAGTTAGAGGAAGTGAGAGAAATGGAAGGAAATGAGCTGGAGAGGGTGAGTGATGTGATCAGCCCACAAAAGAGGACAAAGAAGGAAGAGCCATGGGATCATCATGGATGCACTAGAAAATCCTTAATCATGAAAAACGTTATATACACTAGGATAATTTCCTACATCAAAATTACACTCTTTAAGGAGAATAGGGTTTGAAGAAAATAAAGAAAAGTATGGAAATTTATCCTGTGAACCCAATAAGGAGTTATACTGGAGGACATGGACATTTGTGCATATGTAAATAGTTTCTAGTAAGATGTACATGTAAAACTACTTTAATCGAAAAATCGCAAAAGCATGAAAGCATTGCTTTTGCGGTACAGATGATGAATAACAAATCTCCTTTGTCATTTTGGAGCCTCCAATGGTACAGTTCACCTACCCTGGAGAGGGTTCTGAGGGGAGCATCTCCTCATCTGTCCTTCTCTGAGATGGCATCTGGCCGAAAGCATCACTGCTCTCCGTGGGGGGTGAAGGGGACTGGGAGGGGTAGCTGGCCGCGGCTGTGGCAAAGGCCATGTGGGCACGGTAGCTGAGGCTGGGCCGCTGGCCGCTCTGGCCTTGGGTAGGTGAAGTGGCAGGGGAAGAGGAGAGAGACCTTCGGGAGAAGGAGACACTGGCGGGGTGACGGGCACTCTCGGGCATCTCTTGAGAGCGGGAAGACCGCAGGATGCTGGGGCGGGGAGGAGGGCGGACGAGAATGTCTGGAGAGCCGGCGTGTGAGCTGGGAGGGGTCTGGGTGAGAGGGGAGAGTCGCGACGGCTGCAGGACCACCTGCTGCAGGCCGAGATCCATCCTTCGTGCCGCCCTGGGGCTCAGCCAAGGCTGGGCCTCGGACCTCCAGCCGTCCGAGCTCTCACTGTGCAGTGTGCTTGGGCTCCCCATGCGGGCCGTGGCGCCTGAGTAAGGCAACACTGGTACGCCCATACCGTGGGCAGTGTGTCTCAACTGCCCCAGAGTCTGGGCCTGTTGCATAGTTATATGCTTGGCTGAAGGGCCCTGAGGCGGAAACCTGCCGGGAGATCTGCTCAGGTGGGCTCTAGGGGCCTCCAGCTGGAGGAAAGCAGAGCTTGAAGGGAGCTGAGAGGTGGTGCTAAGAGTACGACTATGGGAGGGGTATGGCGGGGGCTCAGGGAGGTCCCGGTGGAGATATGAGGAATGACGTGGTGGAAGAGCGAGACGGGGACCCTCCTGACCTAGAAAGGGGAAGTCAGGAGGCTGCCAGATCTCGGTCGAGCGAGAGGAGGGAGGGCTATGCACCAGTGGGAGGGCGTGGCCGGAGGCGCCATACTGATGGATCCTCAGCTCCTCCCTCTCCTCTGGAATGGTGGGATGGCGGAACGGCCCCTCAGGGGGGTATGAAGGTGAGGAGGACATGGCAGAGCTACGTGGACTAACATCAGGCATGTAAAAAGGAGGGTGAAGCTCCACCTCAGCACCACTACCTAGATAGCCATAGAAGGGGCCTGGAGGGAAGACCCTGTGAAAATGGGAGACCCGGCTCTGCCCTGTGGCCTGAAGCCGACTACCCTCCGAGATGCTCATACCTTCCATAGGCCTCTGGAACCGGGGGCTGTAGGCTGGGGGCTGCATGTAGGACTCCTGGCTGGAGGACACAGGGGATATCTGGGGCCTGAGGGTGGCCATGACTGGGGGTAGGGGCCCTGGGTCATCGTTCTCCTCATCTGACTGGCGGAACTCAGGATACAAGTCTGATTCCTCCACAAAAGGAAAACCCTCAATGCGCCGTGGCTTGAGGGACGCGTCGATGTCACTGGGGTCCATGACGAATCGGCCATCAGGTCCACGGCTGATCAGCTCGATGGGCGTGGTGACCTCAGCCTCGTGCTTGGACACGCTGTACTTCTTACTGGTTATTGCTCTCTTGGTTTTCTTATAGAGGGAAAGCTCTTTCTCTTTCCTGGGGCTTGGCAACTTCTTAACGTAAAGACCATGACCACCCAAGCTGGCCAGTGACGGCGGCCGGGAAGAAGCGATGCTCTCAGGACTGATCTTCCCAGAGGACAGCCTATCAATCAAAAAAGACATGGGGCTTAGGACCGAGCCCTGGGGAATACCAGAGCTTTAAATCAGCACTGTCAAAACAAGAATCACTCCATTTTAAAACATGTAATATAATTCAAAGACAATGGCATGGTATTACACTCTCTTGTGTACTAAAATTAACACAATTCATGGTTTTCATAATAGTCATTAGATGAAACATTGATCTGCATTTAAAGGCCATCTTAAGTTAAAGTGAAAAACGATGTCAGGGTGAGAGATAATGGAGAACAACAGAATGGGGACAGGACACAGAAACAGATATGTCAGTAAAGGCACCAGTGAGCTAACAAAATATCAGCTAAACTACATCTTCAACCAACTCTTCAATAATAATCCATCTTGCTGGCCAAACAAGTCTCAGAATTAGGAGCAGCTGAGGGCTGAAGTTGTCTATTCCCCCACAGAAGCGTTTTAGCTCTGCACCACTAACTGACAACATGCAGCTACGGCAGACAGGCGCATGCTAGCGCCTGCTGCAGAGAGAGATGCAGGTGCAAGCACTCACTGAGGGCTGGTGGATGGGGGCCTGTAGCTGCTCCTGTCTGGCTCTTCCCAGTAGGGCTCAATGCCAGGCAAGGGGGTAAGAGGAGGCCTGCGGTGACAAAAACACAATAGAGACGGGGCAGAGTCGGCCGTCAACCAGACTATGGTTCCACACTGCTATGTGGAAATGGGTGGGATGGGAGCATGAGACTGCAGCTCTATGAAGACCACAATGGAATCGAATAAGAGCATAAGTCCCAGTTTGAACTGGGTTGGAGGTTCTACCCTTAATGTTCTCCTTTCTTTAGCTCTAGTTAAATGTAAGAGTGACATGCTGCCATGCCTGCACTGATCAATTCAGAAGAGCTGGGGGATAAGCATCATGTTTATATTATATTCTTGCGCTACTGAAAGTTCTATCACAACCTGACTGGACGGCAAAAAAAAGAAAGAGCTTGAGAAGATTGTTTGTAATGGCAAATCAATGCATCTCACTGCTGAAAAGCAGAGGTAAGCACAGATGCATTTATAGCAGCCACTTTAGTGACCACTCAAATCCTCCTCCATGCATCCCTCACGGTAACACAGCAGCTGCTAGGGTCAGCTGTTTGATTTCCCAAACTGTACATGCTCTCTCTCTCTTTCTCTTTCTCAAGCCATGTGCCTGGTAGTCAACAGATTTGCAGAAGTGCAAAGTATGATGGATGTTACCATGCACTGGTACTTACGGAGATTCGATGCTTTTCCTTGTGTGCGTAATCGATAGCGGAGGGTCTAAGGACAAATCACACAATGCCACATCAGCATGACAATATGCTTCAGATCTTTATCTGAACCACTGCAATGCTGAAGCTGGTAAAATGCAACACAGCTGAAGGGATGTACAATTTTTACAAATCCAATGAACGAACATCAGAGCAGAAATGATTCATTTTAGCTTTAAAACAAGAGACAGTGAAGAAGGACTTACCTCGTTTGCGTTTGAGCTTGCGACGATGCTGCTTGTTGACAAAACATGCAGCGAGCGTGCTGAAGAGGATGGCAGCCGCCAAGAAACAGATGGTGGCCACGATGCCGGCCACCACTGGCTTGGCCAGCCCCTCGTCCGAGATCTCTGTGGGAGGGAAGGGGTCTGAGAGAGGAGACACACTCCAGAACATGAAATTAGGATGGAAGAATGCAGCAAGCATGTATTCACAAAGCAGGTTAACGTGATCGCAGACAGTGATTCAGTTAGTGTGCATTATAAAGCAGACTATAGCATAGTGTTAACATAACTGCAGCCTATCATGTCAGAAGCACCTTACCTATTTAGATCGAGAGAGCATGTGGCTTTTTGAATGCAACTTGCAAAAACAAATTAGTATCTTTAATAATTACATTTTTGTAGTTCATCTAAAATCCAGTGGCAATCCTCAAAATTGAAATGAAACACTTATCATACAACATAGCATTTAACTTTAACTTGGTCTTTTTTTCTTTGGTAATATTTTAAATAAGCCAGGACTGCCACTAATGCCCCCTCCAAAAAAATAGGTGCATGACATTCTTGTTTCACATGTACAACAGCAAAAAACATACAGTAGGGCACTAACTACAATGAGCAGCAGAGGGCAGTGAAGCTCTAGGTGGCTAAAGCAATGAATTGGTGCATTTTAGTGACGCCCCTTATTCTCACCTGTACTTGACACTCCCACCACATTACTGCTCTCACTGACAAGATCATCCATTACAGCTAGCGCTCGGAATTCATACCAAGAGTCCTGGGAGACAGAGAAACAGGTCAGTGGGTCACAAATCCTGTGAGGCCAACAGGTTGAAGTGTCAGATCTACCAACAGATTTGTAACAAGAACATTTGTAGCAGACTCCGCTGTATGTCAGACTGAATTAAAATGATATCCTCTGAGCTTTTCAGCAGAAACGCATTCCCTTGCTGTGTTTCTCTAAATAGTCAGAGAACAGCCTTGCTCTGAAAGAAATAATGATGCACATGATGGACATCACTAAATTGGCATATTATTTTCACTCAGAAATACATCACACGACAGATGTAATTTGGGTTTCAAACTGCAGATAACACTGAGTTTAACTTTACCACTATTATTTAATGGTAGCTTAAAGGGATAGTACACCCAAAAATGAAAAATTGAAATTAACGTCATTAATTACTCACCCTCATGTCGTTCCAAACCTGTAAGACCTTCGTTCATCTTCAGAACACAAATTAAGATATTTTTGAGTACCACGCATGCATCGTGGTACTCTCATGAATGAGCGTCAAAGACTGACACGAAAGCAAAAAAAATCGTTGAATAAAATTATTATTTTTGTTTTCGGGTCAATATCACTGTAGGGTGCCTTTTGGTGTCCTGTACATAAATAACTATGACTATGAAAGGGTGTGTTATATTAGGCTAAGTTTTCATATTTATAACAAAAGCATTACTTGGCTTTTTAAATACATTTTCTATTATTATTATTATTTTTTACAGTTTTGTGTAGAAGGATGTGTGTTATTTTGATATGTCCCATGCACTGCTCAATAAATTTGAATGAGAGTAGAATATATTCAAATCATACATTTCTAACATTTTGTTCTATCATTATTTTGTTAAATAATAGATTACTCAATTTGAGTGTATTGACCATTTGGTAATCAAAAAGATATTTTTATTTAATAAAAAAGAAAAGTTTGTCCATGTTCCTTGAATGGTTGTCCACCCTGTTGTATTGGGGAATCGGCCCCTTTAAGAAAAGGCCATCCCCTTTAGTGACAGATTTTTTGTCTCTTCATTGGCTCACTCAGTTGGTGACTTTTAGATTTTCTTCACATGAGTTTGCTTTCTTGCTTTTCCTAAGCTTAATATGTCCACCCTGTCGGCATAAAATATGCTGGAAGTGATTAGAATACAGTATTTTCAAAATATGTAAGTTTAAATATACAAAATTCTATTTAACAACCAGACAAACTATTTAGCTAGTCACAGTTTGTGACTAATATGCTCAAAAGCTCAAAAAGTCCACCCTGTCATTGTTCCAAAATGTCCACCCTGTTGGACACTTAGACTTGATAGGGTGGACATACCATTCAGTTGTAGTTAATATTGCTAAAAACTAAAATGAATGGGGGGTGGAGGGTATATCAGTTCGATTGAGAATGTAATAGTATTATTTATTATTATTATTTTTCGAAGTTGAATAAATGTTTCATTGTCAAATTTTGTCATGCTTTGTGTTTTCTGCTTTATGTGTCCACCCCGTCATGTGCTGGTCCACCCTGTCACCTTGATATTTTAAAATAATATTTTAAATAATAACTCAATCATATATATATATATATATATATATATATAATCCAGTGTGTTCAATAGTTAGGCATGGGGGCAATAACATGCCAAAATATCACAGTTTTCTCCAAATTAGAAAAAAATACATGTGCGAATTGTCTTTAAAAACACATGGTTTACATAAAATCTTAATTGTATTTATAATTTGAAAGCAAACAAATAACCATGTTTAGGAAACGGACATTATACCTTTCAGAAAATATGATTTGCATCTTAATATTGCAATGAAAACGTATTTAACAGTAATATGTACTTTAGTGTTTATTTATGACATGACATAAAGTGAATGGGAAATTAAGACCAACATTTTTGAGTATTGTGAGGGTTGAAAGGCACTCTATGGTGATTCTGACCCTTTCTTTGTGTACAAAATATTCTTGTAGCTTCATAACATTATGGTGGAACCACTGATGTCACATGGACTATTTTAATGTTGTCGTTACTACCTTTCTGGACCTTGAATATGGTAGTTGCATTGCTGTCTATGCAGGGTCAGAAAGCTCTCAAATGTCA